>CAUYON010028876.1:0-38764 GCA_963573935.1 Arctocebus calabarensis | reverse complement strand
TATTGCTCAGACTGAGTAAGGTCTGTTTCAAGAATCTGGGAGCATTTAAATTGGGTGCATAAATATTTAGAATTGAAACGTCTTCTTGCTGTATTTTTCCCTTGACCAATATAAAGTGACCATCTTTGTCTTTTTTGACTTTGGTTGCTTTAAATCCACATGTATCTGAAAATAAGATTGCAACTCCTCTTTTCTTCTGAATTCCGTTTGCCTGAAAAATTGTCTTCCAACCCTTAACTCAGAGTTTTAATTTGTGTTTTGAAGCTAGGTGTGTTTCCTGCAGATAGCAAATGGATGGCTTGTGTTTTTTAATCCAGTCAGCCAATCTATGCCTCTTTAGTGGGGAATTTAAGCCATTAACATTTATTGAGATAATTGATAGGTGTGGTAGTGTTCTATTCATCTTATTTTGTGAGAGTCCATTGCTTAGTTTTATCTTTTGCATCAGTGTAGAAGTTAGGCTCTGTTGTTTAATTTCTGAGTTCTTATTTTGCTGTTGATCCATTGTGGTGGTCAGTGTGTAGAACAGGTTGAAGTGTTTCCTGTAGAGCTGGTCTTCTTGTGACAAATTTCCTCAATGTTTGTATATCAGTAAATCAATTCTCCATCAATTTTAAAGCTTAGCTTCACTTTAAACCTTCAGACCTTACTTAGTCTGAGCAATTTGATATCCTGTAATACCATACTAACAGGGGATTTTAGCACTCCTCTTATATTTAACACTCCAGGATATAAAATTCTGGGCTGGAGATTGTTCTCTTAAGTAGATTAAAGGTAGATGACCATTTTCTTCTTGCTTGGAAAGTTTCATTAGAGAAGTCTGCAGTCACCCTGAGAGATTTGCCCCCATAAGTCAACTGGTGCTTACTCCTGGCAGCTTGAAGTATCTTTTCTTTTGTCTTGACTTTGGACAGGTTCATCACAATGTGTCTTGTGGAAGCTCAGTTAGAGTTGAGGTGGCCTGGGGTCTGATATCTCTCTGAAAGGAGATTGTTAGAATCTTTGGTGATATTTGAGAAATTTTCATTTGTAATATTCTCTAGTATGGCCTCCATTCTCCTGGGACATTCTTCTTCCCCTTCTGGGATACCTATAATTCGTATGTTTGAACGCTTCATAGAGTCGCATAATTCTGTCAGCGAATGTTCGGCTTTCTCTCTCTTCTTTTCTGCCTCTTTAACTATCTGAGTTATCTCAATAGCTTTGTCCTCTACCTTTGAGATTCATTCTTCTTCATGATCTAATCTGTTGTTGATACTTTCTGTTGCATCCTTAATTTCCCTAATTGACTGCTTCATTTCCCTCAGCTCTGCTATATCCCTTTTATATTCTTCATAGCGTTCATCCCTTAATTGATTCTGTTTTGGATTTCCTTTTCCATTTTATCAGCAGTTTTCTTCATTGATTCCTTCATTTCCTTGATTGTGTTCATAATCTATATTCTAAATTCCCTTTCTGTCATTTCTAACATTTCCTTATATGTGGAATCCTCTGCAGTAGCTACCTCACAGTCCCTTGGGGCGGGGAGTGGCTCTGGACTGGTTTTTTATGATGCCAGTAGTTTTCTGCTGATTCTTCCTCATGAGTGATTTCTTTTATCTGTTTCCTTGCCCTAATTTTCCTTTGACTTCCTCCTGCTCTTTAAGTTGCTGTGTCTCTGGACTAGGGTTTCGATGAGTCCTTTTGGTACAGGACCAGAAGGATGAGACGATCAAAGAGCAAGAAGGGAAAAAAGAGAAAAAGGAAAAAGGAGAGGGGGTGGGTAGAAACAGCTATTGACAAAAAGAAGAGAGGCACAGAAAGAGGGAGACAGGATCAACATAGGTGTACAGTAGGGTACTTTGACCCAACCTTAAGAACCTCTGGGGGTGCTGGGTTGGGTGGTTAGGTCAGCAGCTCTTTGCCAGCCTTTTTGGACACAGTACCCCACCTCCACCAAGTAGTGAGGAATGACAAAAATGCAATAAATCAAACCAAAACAAGCAAAACGAAAACTTTATGGGATAAAATTGGGGAAAAAAACCAATTAATAAGGGTACAAACACTAGCAAAAATGAAGTTCTGAGTGTTGAAAAAGGGAACAATGGAAAATTATATTTAAACTAGAAAAATGAAAAAATAAGAGAACAAAGAAAAGAAAAATCTTTAAGGAAGATGTTGAAATTAAAAACAACAATAATAAAAACAAACAAACAAAAAACAACACAACACAAAACCAAACCAAAAAGAAAGCAGTATATATATCTTGCTGAATATTGTCTGGACTAGAGGTGATCTTCTGGGGTGTGATATGTTAATCACAATGTTGATACTGCTTTACAAAATGGAGACTGGAGGCCTCTAATGATTTCTCAAACCACACAGTGTGGAGAGCCTAAATCCTCCTCAGCCTGCTTAGATGGCACTTTAAATTGCTAACTTAGGCTAAGCAGAAGCTTTCCTAGGAAAGTGCTTGTCCCTGGGATCACTCCTTAAGTGGCTATCCACTTACCCAGTGTGCCAAAACCAGTCTCACCCTATGCCCCTGAGGGCTAAGGCTGAAAGGCCTCTCAGTCCCCATCTTTAGGCTGCTCAGTCACTAGATTACTCGCTCCGCCCCATGCTTGTTCTGCGACCCTGAGGGTAGAGCTTGCCAGGGCAGTTCTCCCACAATGGCTCCACGCAGCCCACAACCAAATACCCGTAGCTCCGTCTGGCTCGGTGTCTCGTTCTGGGGCCCTAGACAACACTCAAAGACCTCTACACTCTTGCCCAAGTTCTCCCAAGGTAGTTCAACTGAGTGCCAAGTCCCAAAAAACCCAAACAGCTCACAGGTAAGGCCTTTTCAGTTTGCAATCTCACTGCTGCTGTGCCTACAACTGCTGGCAGGTTTAGACCAAATGAACACACGCAACCACTTGCCAGATCTCCACTGCTTTTGCCTTCCTCAGGGGGTCCAGAAGTCTCACGCTGTCTCCCTGTGTCCCCAAAGGGATGTTTCTGTGCAGATCCCGCCAGCCAGAGATGCCTGAAGTCTTCTCTCCCCAGTCTCACCATGCCCAGTTGCAAGGAAGCTGTTACTCGGCTGCCATCTTGCTCCTTCCACCCTAATTATTTAGTTTTAACGGGATGTTAACAGTAGTAAGGATGTTGGTGTTTCCCCCTTTAAACAAATTATGTTGAGTGGAGTCCATTTTAAATAAGGTCACAGCAGCTTCTAGGCCTTCCTCAAGCTACGAGGAAACCAGAGTCAAGGATTAGATGACTCAGGGATTACTGGTTATGTTTGCAGCTGAGCATACACTTAAATTTGACTCCATTGTATAATGGTATATAGAAAGATCCCACAGTGCCCTGCTTGTGATGACTATGACTTTGTGGTCAGAATGGAAGTGCTACACTTTTACTAGATTAAAATGGTCATAGGGGTTAATGATGTTGGTTAGAGGGCCTTGTTTTTGTGCCCCACTCCAGGCCCAGATTTATAGGAATTATTGGATGAGTCCTGATAGGCTTTACTGATGGATGTCAGTTTTGATGTCTACCATTGAGTCACGCCCCACCATTTCAGACATTTCCCATGTATTGTTTGCTTTCTTTGAACTCTGGGAATGCAGGTAGCACTTTAGACCTGTACTTCAAATGCTTTGTTTGCTTCCCTTGAGCTCCTTTCTGGATGTAACTAGCTTCTTAAAGATGTAAGTGAATTTAATCTCCTGTGTTTTCAGGCTCTTGCTTTGTCAGGCATGTACCCACCTTTCTGCTCTAGGGCATGGCTTAGAAACAGGCATCAGCAACAAGTACCAGCACCCTGGCTGGTGCCAAGGTTGTGAAGGCAAATACTTGGCTGCTTGAGATGTGAAAGAACCATGCATGCTGTTACCTGTCACCTGATGAGGAAGAGGAACAGCTCTAGGGACAGCTGAGAAGTGCTTTTGGATTCAGGGAGCTTGACTCCTATCCAGAGACAACTCTGTTCAGGAAATAGCTCAGCTTACTTTTAGCCAGCATGCGTGTTACCCATGTGTATGTACGTGCACATGAGGGATTAGCAGACATTGTCATTCTCTGCAAGTTCCAGTTTTTTCCCCTATTGAATAAATGTTTTACCATAAGCAGGTGTGAGTTTTTTAGAAGTCTCTGTGAGGATCTTACTGATTCACATGTTCATCTGTATATGCTCTGTACAAGTCCCCACCTGTTAAAGGTGGAAACTGTCATGGACATTGTGGTAACCTGGTTTATCATTTCTGTGCTTTGGTTATAAAATTCATGAAGTGGTGAATCACTCCAATATTCTTCAAGGTAACCTTCCTTTATTTGCATCTAACTAATAATGTTGAAGCAAGTAACAGGGATAAAAGCCTCTTTCCTCTTGTTTCCTTGCTCTGATATGGAAGGATTTCAAAAGGGAGGGAGGTCACATTTCTGTTACCCCATCATTTTATACTATTATGCTTACTGCTTCTTTTTTTAATGCCCAGTTCTATTATCTTCACTTAACTTCATGAATGGTGTTGTAAATGTGAATACAATTTTACACGTGGGTATGTTTGTATATTTTCAAATATTCTGTCAACCTCCCACAGAAGTCTACCCAGCTCTTAGAGCAAGGCTCTGATTTTATGATTTGTAGATTAAAAATGGATTTTAATATACTTAGTTTTTTAGAAAATGATTTAGACAAATGTTTCTATTCTATACATGAAGGAATTCCAGTTCATAAATCACGTTAACATAAAACTCTCTGTTCATTTTTTCTTTTGTGCTGTGATTCTTCTTCATATGGGACAGACCATCCAATTCAGCACAGGTTTGCTGAGCAGCTAGGTTTGTCAGGAGGCCTTGTGCATAGGACTAAGAGGTGCAGAGACGACAGCTATTGAGATGCTTGCAATGTATGACTCTAGGAAAGGAGCTCGTGCACGCAGGTAGAAAATATGCACCCTCTGGACTTACTCCTTTGTAGAATAAACTCTTGCAGCAGGTGCTCAGATCTTTGTCATTTTTTTAAGTGGATGTTGTTGGCACTGGGGTACGGAATGGAAGTTCTTCTAAACTTCTATACCAAATTATTCGATAGAGTCTGTACTGAGTTGCTTTCAAAAAGAAGGAGTAATAATAGTAACTAATATCTGTGCAATCTTTATAATTTACAAAGTGCTTTGAAATATTCTATTTCTGATAATAGCATCTTTCCAATACTCTGAGAGGTAGTTATCATTATCCCCTATTAAATGCAAAAGAATAAACATATTCTAGGGTGAAATTTTGCATGTACAGGTAATTTTCTGGGGAAATGGCTCATAGCTTTCATTAGATTCCCAAAGGAGTCTCCCAAAAGAATAAAGAGCAGCTGTTCTAGAGCTTAGCTTCTTCAGTAAGATCACAGGTCTGTGAGGGATTCAAGAATATGATTCTGTTACTATTCTACCGTACTATCTCCAGGGAGAAGGCTGTGAGTAGTTACTGTGTGTTCCTAGAAGGGGCTTTGGTTCTGAATGGGGACACCCAGTCATGCATTGCTGGACATTTAGCATTCCTTACCCCTGCCCTTTAATTGCCAGATAGAATCAAGTCCTTAGTAGTTTCTTGGAGTTAAGATGATAGTACTGTAGATCCCCTCCCTGTGGCCCCTAATGACTTGGGCTTTTTAGAACTCTACTGTTTATTTCATCAAGGGATTTTTTTTCTATTTTCAGAGGCCTTCCTCTTACTCGAGGAAGAGACATCATCAAGAAATCAGCAATGCTCAGAATTGGTGGAGAGGCCAGATTTTGAGGTTGGGATTCCATTAATTAGTCAGCAGACAGAAGAACTGACTTTGAGAGGGTATAGGGCTAAAACATCCTTTTAGATGTCTTCTTACAGCCAGAGTTTAAGAATGGGACTTACATGACCCTGCAGAGAGCCCTGATCACAAGGGTGTGAGGGTTTTACTATAGGTGCATTCAAGTCCTCATCTTGTCAGAAGAGAATGATGAAACCCAGACAGGTGAATCATAGTTGGATAGAGCTGGAAGTAGATATGAGTTTCAGAGCTATGTTTGACCTCCCAGACTGGCTATCCATATTATATGGTAAGGATTTGTACTCAGATTACATGAGCTTCGACTGGCTATCCATATTGGTAAGGATTTGTACTCAGATTACATGAGCTTCATCATAAACCTGTTGGACACCAAAGCATTCTCAATGCTAATAATGCACTTGAACAATTCTGGCCCTTTCAGATTGACCATTATTTTGCCTGGTGGGTCAGCCTCCTTCCTTTCTGTATAAAATGGACATTTGCGTTATTCATGTTCTGAGTTGTAAAGAGTAGAGCCCTGGAAGTCTGCTGCTCACAGGTGCTGGTGGTTGCCACATGTCACCCTAGAAGCCAGAGGTTCGCTGCTGCTGGTCAGCTGTGTCTTAGCTTTATAGTCACCATGAGTTATAGTTTGTTACTATATTTGTTATGCATGCTGGTATAAGCCAGAAATTCCAACACAAAAGGCTGTATATGTTAAAACAGAAATTCCTCCCTATCACCAACACCAAACAGAAGAAAATCTACTTGCAGCCATAATGACACCAAATTCTCAAGCTTTGAAACTAATAAGGGATTTTACATGCTAACAGAAAATAATCACTTTGCTGACCCTGCAGTTGTTTAAACAGATTGGTGGACAGTTAACAAGGTCCTTGCTTAGGATTGAGTAACCTGGGCCATTTGCACCTACCCTTTGTCCTCCTACTTGTCATCAGTATTAGTGAAAATATCCATAGATCATGAAGTTTTAATAGCCTAAAACCATGTTGTGTTTGCATTTTCAACATGTGCTTTTATGTTGATTCTAAGTTGGACCAGATGGGACCTGTGATGTAGCTTTGGCACTATGTCATAAATACAGCATCATAGAACACTGTGTTCTAAAATGAAATAGTGAGTAAAGGTGGTAATGTTGTTTGCCCTCAACTCTTTCTGTAGACTTGATTCTGTTCTGTGTCCAGATGAAAGCTATTGCTAGTTTGGTGCTGGATGACCAGAGATGGAGTGATCCTGGTCCCTCGGACAATTAAATGCAGGCCATGTTCCATTCACACGGAACACTTTCACTGTCTGGGCAAAGGAAATCAGGATTCGTTGTGGTGTTGTGTCCGTGGTATGAGTCAGCTTGCTGTTTTGTTGAGTAGCCTTTGTGCAGGCTTTTACTGTAACATCCTGGTAAAAATGAGTACTCCATACAGCATCTCCCCAAGCTGTTACCACTGTAAAGTTTAATGTTAAATCAGAGCAAGGAAATTGAGATGGAAAAGCTCTGTATTTGGTTTCTGCCAAGGTGTTGCTGTGAATGCAGAGCCACAGGTAACACTGCTTCTGAAGACCCTTTTAATTAAAGATCCCACCCAGTGAGACCTTGGAGATGAAATTTCACCTGAGCTTGGAAAGTCTGATGGCTTAACATGGGGCGCACAGGAAAACGTCAAGAATGGGAAGTGCTTATCTCTCTACCTACTTCATTGTTAAGTTTCATTATCACACAGTGTGAAAAAATGTGAATCTTTATTTCACTTAGAACCCATTTTCCTAAATTATCATAGTGTTATTAAAACAAAATGAATACTTAAATAGTATAGAGCAGGGGTTCTCGACGTTCCTAATGCCGTGACCCTTTAATACAGTTCCTCATGTTGTCATTACCCCCAACCATAAAATTATTTTCGTTGCTACTTCATAACTGTAATTTTGCTACTGTTATGAATCGTAATATAAATATTTGATATGTAGGATGTATTTTCATTGGTTGTGACCCACAGATTGAGAACCGCTGGTATGGAGGTTCTGCTACTTGATATAATAACAGCGCTAAATATAATACCAACATTTTTAAGCAGACCTTCTTTGTACATTTTTGTTTCTTGTTTTGATAATCACCTGTACTTTGCCCAGAATCCTCTACCACCTAAAAGGGAATTTTGAGTCATTTCCTTAACTAGGTATTTTTATTAAAATTTTAGATTAAAACAAAATCAAAACTGTGCAAAACACAAAAATACAATACACATTAGCCATGATTTTCTTGATGTTTTTGGCTTTATAATATAAATCATCTGAATCCACTATTCTTTTGAGGTTCTGTTTTTTGTTGTTGTTCCTGATAAATTGTTCTTAGGCCGAAGCACAAACTTGCATGTCTGAATAGAGGTGGAGAGAATATTTTGCATTCAAAATATACCCACTTGAAAATTGGAGATTATTAAGGAAATGACAGGCCTGGAACTATTAGAAGCATGAATGTTAGATCTAAAGTGGTATAACCCCTATATATGTTTATTTCTGTACAACTAGCAATTTTGAAGAGTTTGATTTTTTTTTCCCTATCGCAATCTGAATGGGTGTGTTGAAGTCATTGGAAACTGCTGCAATAAAAGCCCATTTCGTTAATCATCGTGCAGCAGCATACTGCAGGGGAGAGAAGGCAGTTCACTGCAAATGTTAGGGAGAAACTGGGCCTCCTTTCACGTGCTTGAGTAGAACTGCCTTGGAGATAACTGTGGAGTTCCTTGGTTTGGGACCTTCTGACCCCCGGTGACAGGAGGGTCCCTTTCTCTGCAGTGGTAACTGCAGCAGCACCATTTAGTAAGCACCCCTATTGCCTGGGATCATGAAGAGCTCTCTTTACAGACGCATGCCATCCTCCCAGCTCTCTGGGTTTGCTGCAAGGTCTAAGGCCCTTAGTTTTATTTTTTTTTTTTGTACTCATTTATGTATCCGTCACTTCTTGCTGTCTGGTAGATCTTTGTATGTACTATAATGATCTCATCTATTTCTACAACTGTTTATTATTCATTTTTTTGGTAGGCCCCTCTAAAAGGAGTAGGTATTCTGTGTAGGTTAAGATTATGACTGCAGAAACAGACCACTTGGGTGCATTTCCAGTTTCATCTGAGCATTGTGTGACCCTTAGCACCCCCTTCCTTCGTTTTTTCCGTCTACTAACTGAGAGTGGTCATAGGCCTCAGCTTGTAAGGCTGTTGGGAGGATTCAGAGATGAAGTAAGAAAACAGTCCTTGAGAGGTAGCATGCACTTAATAAGGCTTAGTAAAATGTAAGCCTTTTGTTTTTTCCTTAAAATCCTATTATCTTGATTTCTCAGATTTACATTTCTACCTGTACCTCTAGCTTTCTTTTGAGTATAGCTTAACTTTTGTCTATGAACTAAATTCATCTCACTCCAAATTTCTAATCATGATCAATCACCTCATCTCTTTCCTCAAGTATTTTCCTTTACGATAGATTCTTACATCTCCTTCATCATGATCCAAGAGGAGAATTCTTTGATGTTTATCTTGATTCATTTTTATATTGAATTTATTATCAAAGCTTTCCTTAAAATGCTTTTTTTGCTTATCTCTCCAAAGCTACTGATGACCTCCTTACTTAGGATTTTGCCCAAGCGGCAGACAGCAGCAGTTGAGAATCTCTGTTTAAATCAGGGATACCTTGGTATGGATCTTAGCTTTGCCACTTCTTGGCTGTGTGACTTTGGGCTCTAGTTACTTGACCTCTCAGCTTCAGGTGCCTCTGTGTAAAATGAAGCTAATACCTTCACAGAATTTTGTGAGTTTAAATGAAATGTTGTCTTCAAAATTGTAAGCAAAGCCAGTGGCCTATCATTAGCTGTTACCTTATTCTCCACCCAGACTCACGTTCATCTTTTTATTTCTGTGGCTAGTTCAAAATGACTCAGTAGAACTGCTATTCCATATTGGAAAGGACTTTAAAAAACCTGTCACCTGGACAAAACTCAAAGCTGTCTATTAAATGCCTGTCACACGTGACCTCTGGTATTTACAGCCCATACGGTAGGCATTGCTATGCCTGTTTTGTGGAGGAGGACCTGAGGTTCTAAGGTGCAGACACCATCACCTGAGCTTTCCCAGGTAGTAGTGTCAGGACTGCTGTTTGAGCGTTTGTTCCAAATTTCATATTGTCAAAACATTGCCTCCATACCCCACTCTACTACTGCAAAATAAAGTCCTTAATAGAGATTCCTCAGCCTGTTGTTGAACAAATAGATCCAGTGTCCGGGAACCTGCTACCTTGCAAGGTAGCCCATTTTATTGCTGAATAGGTCCATAGGCTAACTACTTCTTTGCGTGTTGTGCTGAAACCTGACCTCAATAGCTTCTCTCTTTTTTAAGATGATACCGTCTCTCTTTTTTAAGAAACAATAGAAAGCGAGCCTAACATCTCTTTTTTTACCTGATTGTCTTTTAACCTTTAAACATATGAATGTAACAATTGCTTCTCTCACTGCTCCCTTCCCCCTCGTTTTGGAAATGAATATTATTTCACATATGCTATATGCACACTAAAAGCCTTCTGTCCCACTTTTATCCCTCCTGGGTTCAGATCTAGGAACCATCAGTCTCCTGGTAACCTGAAGTATGCATTAGATTTTCCTTAAATAGCTTTCAAGGTGCCAGCTGAGAGCTTTGATTTTTAAGTCACTCTGCCATGAGTATCGAGCCTGGTCATTTATTTCAAAGATCACACGTTTCTGAATTAAATATTTGTGCAGTTACCTGTGTGTTAGCTCCCACTGACCTCCTGACTTGTTTTTCTCCTCCTCAGTCTCCTGGGGCTGTGGGAAAGAGAACAAAAAGTGAGCAAGGCCAGGGAAAGGCCTTTAGATTAGGTTTCTGTCTTCCACAGTCTCTGGTTGGTAAAACAGTCCTGACACACTGGGTGCATACAGGGCTTCTGCCTTAGTGGCAAACTTTTGAGCCAGGTGTGGTGACTCAGGCCTGAAATCCTAGCGCTCTGTGAGGCTGAGGTGGGCGGATCCCTTGAGCTCAGAAGTTTGAGACTGAGCAAGAGTGAGACCCCATTTATACTAAATAGGAAGTAATGAAGAATAATAAAATACATGTTAATTGCAAAAAATAAAATAAAATAAATATACTAAAACAGGAAAACTAACCAGACAGCACCCTGTAGTCCCAGCTGCTCAGGAGGTGGAAGTAAGAGGATTACTCAAGCCCAAGAGTTTGAGGTTGCTGTAAGCTGTGATGGCATGGCACTCTACCCAGGACCATAGTATGAGACTTGCTGTCTCCAAAAAAAAAGAAAAAAAAAAAAAGACCAACTTTTGGGAATGTTATTATTTTCTCATGAAAATAGGCAATAGCAAAACCTAGAGCCTTAAGAGAAACTTAAAAGCAAATTGAGTTCTGTCTGTCCACAGCTCTTAAGGTACGTAAGCATCAGATATGTTTTTTAATCAAATCCCTGACAATGGTGTTACCTGGACTCCCTGTGCACATTGTGAAGTACCAGGAGCACTGTGTGAGGGGCGGGAGATGGAATTGCTGGGGTTCGAATTCCAGCTTTGCTGCTTCCTGCTGGTGAGACCTCCGTTTCCTGAGCTGCTACAGTGAGATTAATGGTACTTACCTTATAGGGTTGCTGCGAGTATTAAATGAATGAATTCCTGTGAAATGCTTTAGAGTAGTATGGGATACATGATATATACTAGCCAAATGCTGCTATGATAGTTGAGGTCAAAGTTTCCTTTATTCACTCAGAAGAAGAGTTGTGGTATAACAGATGTTCTTCAAAAAGGCAACTCATGTCTTCAGTAAGCTACTTTTGAAGTTGAGGACGCACCTAATTACATGTTTCACTCTGTCCTGTTTAGAGAACTGCAGAGTCAACCTTCTTGTTCTCTGTGGACTTTATGACATTCTCAGTCTTTAAGAGCTTTTAGAAATGCATTCTCAGGTTGTTTCTCCTGAGGCTTAAAAGGGCTTTGTTATCCCGTGATTGAGGAATCTGTGCTAGTAAATATTTAATCGTGGAAGTGTAAGCGCAGCAGTGTGTAGTGACACTGTTCTCATCACGGTGTACCCCTTTCCTACAGTGTTACTATGAGCCCACACTTTGACATCTCTTCCCCAGTTCCAGACGATCTTAGGGTTCTGGTTTCTTGCTTTCTGACATGGGCGGCCAGGGAAAAAGTTGCCATTTTTGCTAGTTATCTAAGGATCCCTAAGACTTTATTGGAGTTATAAACTAAGAAAAATGGTAAATAGCTGAGTATACCCTCTACTATTGTTGAGAGTAATCTTGGCTTACGATAGCTTTAGCAGTGGGTCTGGCAATTCAAAGAAGACGGTGTCCATTTACTTTCAATTGAATACATACTGTGGTCATTTTTCACTATGGGGTGTGTAACAGTTGGTTTCTTCTCTCCTGTTGAATTGGAGGCACTCGTATAGAGAGCCGCCTTTGTTCAGCAGATCATGGTTTGTTCATTCAGCGGGTTTTAGAGAATACCTGTCTCTAATGATAATGTCTATCATTTATTGAGTGCCTACTATATCTGAAGCACTCTTCCCAGCAGGATAAATGGGATGGGTGTAAACAGGACATGGTATGTTTTCCCTAGCAAGGTCTGGGGAAGACAGTAAACAACTGATTAGAATGTAAGGTGGAATAAGACAAGCCTTATAACTGACGTTCGGACAAGGAGCCATAGGAATGTACATCAGTTGTTTTCAGTTATGAAATCTAGTTATGCATGCTTAAATGGTGGCATTTGAGCTAAGCCTGGAGGAGGTGGTGGGATATCTGGAGTTGGAGAAGGGCAGCAGTCTACATTAAGTGGAGAGACGAGATGGGCGTGTGGAAGGCCTGGCAGGGCTGGGCCTGGCATGGCAGGAGGTGAGGCTGAAGTAGTTCCTATAGGGTCTCGTTTAGAGAAGGGTCTTTATTCTGGAGGGCCATTGGAGATTGGCAGAGGTGGAAGGAGACAGGGGTCAGGTCTGTGATTTGGAAAGGTGACATTTGATGCAAGCAAAGTGGACTGCAAAGATCCAGACTGCAAGTCCATGCACCGGACTCACATTTGGGGCCATGGTGTAATTCAAGCAAGGTTTGAACAGGGCCTGAACTGGCAGCGTCAGGAATGGAAAAGAAAAGGTACATTTGGGCAAAGTTTCAAAGGCCCAAGAGACATAATTTGGTAGCTGGTTTTCTCTGGGGTAAAGGAAGCTTGAAGACTTGAAAATAATAGCTTTCTAGGTGAGGTGACCCGAAAAACAACATGCCAGTAATTAAGCGTTAAACACAGGAGAGGACCAAGTTTGAGCTCAGGGTCAGGGACATGTAATCATAGTTTTAGTGCTGTGTGTTTTCATGGCCTTTACAAGATACTCATGTGGATATATTCTTTAAGCAATTAGAAATTCTGGTCTAGTAGACAGGAGTGAGATTTGGATGTGAAAGTCAAGTCTTCCCTTGTAAGAAACCCTGCAAGGCTTGAGGGAAGGAACACTTTGCTTAGGAAAGTAGAGCTTGAAGACACAAGATCAGAGGGCTGACAGATGCCTGCCATTTATGGATCGAGTGGAGAAGGCTCCAGAAATATTAGGATCCCAGAAGAGTTTCAGCAGAGACAGGCTGCATCAAAACCAGCAAATGCTGTAACTGAGAAAGAGACTTTTGAATAGGATCAGAAGTCTGATTCTTTCTATTTTATAAATGTAGACATTTTCAAACTTTACAAAAAGAGAGAGGAAAGTATAATAATTCATCATATGCCCATTATTCAGCTTTAATTGTTATTAGTATTTTATAAGTCTTTCTCCTCCCCACCTTTCTGAGGAAGGAAAAAGAGATCAAATATTTTAAAGCAGTTTCAGACTCATGTCATTTCATTTACACTTTAGTTTTCACTAATTCATGAGGACAGTTAATTTTGCACAACTTCAATAAATCTGATAAGTCATCCTTAATATCAGCTAGTAAAACTTCATTTAAATAATTTCAAGTCCTTGAGAGATGCATCGCTGTTTTCTTTTTAGCTGCCTAGGAGTTAGCTCTCATGCTAAGGGCCCATTTGATAAATGAGTATTGTGAGGAAGATAATGAAATGTTCTCTGCAGAAGAGATGCTTTCCCCATATGGCACATGTTGGGGTTTGATGGGAGGCTGTTTTACATGTACACGTACCCTAGGGAATCGCAACAGAGATTATAAACAGACTTCCTGTCTTTAGATCATATGAATTAAAACATACAGTAGAACCTCCATAGTTGACCACCTCCCTGTATTGAGCACCTCCTTAAGTTGACCTAACTTTTATAGACCAGACATGCCCCACATGTACGTATTGGTACAGTAGGCCCAGTTCCTTATGTTGACCACTTTCCTGTGTTGACCAGTTTATTACAGTCCATTGGGTGGTCGACTTATAGAGGTTCGACTGTAGATCCAAAGTTACTGCCACAGTTTGGCCTCCTCTGACCCACATGCAATGTGTTACTTATTCTAGATCAGTGGTCCTCAAGCAGGATGTACGGCCTTCGCCAGAAATGCTTTTGATCATCATGACTATGATGCTGGGGGAAGGGGCTACTGGTATCTAGTGGGAAGAGAGTAGAGGTGCGCAGGACAGCCCACCACAAGAAAGACTTAACGAGTACAAATGCCAGTGGTGCCAAGGCGTAGAAACCCTGTGTCAGAGAAATAGCAGAGGGCAACTGCTTTTTTCAATTTGTTGTTATGTCATGTTTGTGTAACAGGTTGTGGTTGAGAATTTTTCTATTTCTTTGGAGAGAGGTTAATGTCTCTCGAGTCATTTGATCACCTATGTCACCTAAGCCTTGTGTGACCAGATCTTTGAACCTACCAAACTTCATTCTAGTTTTTATCTCCTTTGTGTTCTTGGACTGTAGCAGAGCATGGAAGTGATTTGGTTTCTTTGGGTAGGAGATTGAAGGTGGAGTGAGTGCATTTTCTCAAGACATGCTCACTGGTCTCAACAAGTCCTCTCTCATGGAAGGAGACAGCTCAGGGTTGCTTTTGAGCTGGTGGGGGCTTGTTAAATTAAGATGTAATCTCTGTTTCTTCAGCCTGATTTGAAAATGAGCAGTCATTTGTAGTAATTAAGTATTTCACTTTCTTTATCTATAGGAAATACAATTAGAGCATGCAAAGCAAGCCTTTGTGCAGCGAGACAGTGCCAAGACTGGAAGAGTCACGGCCATCGACTTTCGAGACATCATGGTCACCATCCGCCCCCATGTCTTGACTCCTTTTGTAGAAGAATGTCTAGTAGCTGTAAGTTGCAACTTGCCATGATGAGTCAGTTTATTCTATCTAGTTTAAGCTCAGTAAATAAGGGATTTTTAAGAACAATGCTTATATAGGGTTTCTTCCCTATTTAAAACACTAAAATTCTCTTAATGTGATCACACAGAGTCCCAAAGTTAGAAAGAAAGAGTGTATTTTGGCTAGTTTTAGTGGGTAGGCTAATTTGTTGTCCAGATAATATAGAATCTCTTAGACAAATATATTAACTGGTTAAAGAAAAAAGGAAAAACACATTTGTGACCTCATGTTAATTGTGCTTATTATATTTTGATTCTGATCTTTGCTGACCTTCTTGTCTATTCTCTAAGGCAAAAAAAAAAAGAAAAAGTAGTGCACACATGTATATTGTTAGAGTGGTGAGCAGAACAGAAACACTAAACCTTAGATTGTGTGTGTTGAGGCTACAATAGTGGCACATGTAACAGCAGAGTCCCAAGGTGGTGTTTCACTAGAGCTTCCATTCCCTGTGAGTGTCTAGCTGCCTCCCTGCTGCACCAAGGGATGGTGGTTCCCAAGCCTTGCTCAGGAAACATCAGAATCACCACTAATAATTACAGATTCTAAGATCTCTTCAAGGCTGTGATTCACCGTTTATGGGGGCTGAGGTCTTAGCATCTAATTTGTGAAGCTCCTGGATGATGCTCCTGATCGCTCAGATTTGGAACCCGTACCCAATAGTAACTTGCCTTGTTAGTTCCAAGGAGAAGACTGTTTTCCCACCATCTGGGCTTCCCATGGTGCTTAACAAAGGCAGGAACTGGGGTAGCCTTTCCACTGCTACTTTTTCTTTTCCTGTTCCCCTGCTGCTTCATTGTGGAGCTGGGGCATTTTTGACAAAGCCTTTTCCATTCTGGCACCATGTTAGTCTAACTCCTTTTTTGCTCCTCCCTTTCCTACTCCATACTAAACTCTAATGTCAGCTATTTTAAATGATTACTAAGTGAAGATTTATGTGGTTGTTACCTTATAAAGAAGTGCTTTCCTAACAAAAATATTTTGCCTTGTTAGGGAAGGATAGAATTTGAAACCCTAAATTGAAGTTCCATTCATAATGGACATGCTATCTGTTTCCCTTGTCCCTTGTGAAGAAATATGGTTTCTTAAAAATTCTGATTATCAGAATTCTGACTAGTCTTAACCCCCATGAAAACATATGACATCTCGTAATTTTACCATAATACTCTTGTTTGCTAGAAATCCCATGAATGTCAAGTCTGTACCTAAAGGATTATTTATTGCTGGTTATAAGCAACTTGACAAGTCTTGATATTAATGTTAGGTTGACCATTTTTCATAGTATGTTTGCACTGATAAAATATTGCTTTGCATGTGTAAGCATACGCATGTGTGCATGTGTGTAATATCATTTTGCATGTAAAAGCCTTTAAGATTTGCTCATTAGATGAAATAAACCAACTTATAAAACATTTCCAATTGAAATTTGAACTCCGTAAATTACTCCTGGTCCTATTACAGTCCTACACATGTATTTATTTAGTTTTCTAGTTGTGTGTGGAGAGTACAAGTTCTGGTCATGATTAGTTGCAGTTACTTCTTAAAAATCATTTATAACTTCTTTTTAATGTGAAAGAAAAATACTTAGGGTTATTTCTTCCTATATGTGCTTTCTCAATTGCTTTTAAACTAGCATTAGATGTATATACTTCTGAATCTTTGTTATCTGTACATCTTTTGTTTATTTTTCCTCTCTCTTATTTTTGACTTATTTGAGGCTGCTGGAGGTACCACATCCCATCAAGTTAGTTTCTCCTATTTTAATGGATTCAATTCTCTCCTTAACAACATGGAACTCATTAGAAAGATCTACAGCACTCTGGCCGGCAGCAGGAAAGATATAGAGGTGACTAAGGGTGAGTGAGAATATGTATCTGAATTCTTGCCTTGCAAGTATCTCGGTATATTACAATTTTTTATCAGGGTGAAGAAAGCAACCAGGGATTTATGTTAAAGATTTTTCTATCCCATTGACACATTTTACCATATGGTACATATGTTTTTCCTTTGATCAGACAAGCAAAAGCAAACAAAACAACCTTTACCAAGTTTTAAATAAACTGAAGACAGCCTTTGAATGGGGCAACTATGTAAAGTTTCTTAAATGTTTTTAATCTTGCTAGAACTTGAGCTAAATTAGCAGCTTCTGAAGTGGCCTTCAGAAGTACGTAAAGAATCCTATAAACCTGTGTTGGTGACAGTGTAAGTTGATGTATAGCCTTGGAACAGGATATCATCAGCATTTTAATGGGATTTAAAAAAAAAATTCTCTAGGAATTCCATAGCTTCATTAATATAACTTCCTAGGACCTAAGCATAGGAAGTTTCATATATGCTTCCTTATTCCCTGACTGGCCCTTTGAATAAGATGGGGTGGCACCAATAATAACTGGCCATTTGAATAAAGCAAATGTTTATTCTGTATAGTTGTGTTTTGAGACAGAATCTCACTCTGTTGCCTAAGGTAAAGTGTAGTGGCAACCTTGTAGCTCACTGCAACCTCAAATTCCTTGGCTCAAGTGATCCTCCTGCCTCAGTCTCCCTGGTAACTGGGACTGCAGGGGCAGCTATGATGCCTGGATAATTTTTCTAGTTTTAGTAGAGACATGGGGTCTCACTCTTAGCTCAGGTTGGTCTCGAACTCCTGAACTCAAGTGATCCTCCTCCTGCTTCCTCTTAGAGTGTTAGGATTACAGGTGGGAGCCACCATACCCAGCCTAGACTAAATGTTAAAGAAAATATTTTGTATACTTTTTCCAAATGAATGAAAGAACTGCAAAAACTCTTAACTCTTTTTAGATTGGCTTGAATTCTGTGATTGACAATAATAAAGTATCATGATGTTTACTGATCCCAGTGCCTTGAATCAATGCTGAATTTAGTGTCTATTCCTTGTTGAATCTTTCCCTTTTAACTTTTTTTCCATACAGAAGAGTTTGTTCTGGCAGCTCAGAAATTTGGTCAGGTTACACCCATGGAAGTGGACATCTTGTTTCAGTTAGCAGATTTATATGAGCCAAGGGGGTAAGTTGGCTTTTTTAAAAGTTTATATATATGTGTATATTAGCTTAATAAAAGGAGGTTAGGAGGTAGGGTAGGAGGAGGGCTGCAATTGGGAGAAAAAGCCAAATTAAAGGCAGCACTGAAATATGAGAAATAAAAACAGGAACATTTTAAAATTCCATAAGGTAAATTATAATAAGTTGTATTTTCGTTGTTACTTGTGTTTTTTCCTTTCAGACGTTTGACCTTAGCAGACATTGAACGGATAGTTCCTCTGGAAGAAGGAACTCTGCCCTTCCACTTGGCTGAGGCCCAGAGGCAGGTGAGCAAGGAAGAGAAAACCTGCACCCTGGTGCTTCTGTAGTTTCTTTGATGGGATACACCCAGCCTCTTTTTACTTATAGTCGTTGTTGTTGTTGTTGTTGCAGTCTGACTTAGCACTTTTCCATTTCGTACCAAAAATCCAGATAATTTTAAAAGAATGAAAAGAAAAATTACTTTAAGAGATTCTGATGAAGAGATAGGTATTTGGCATTTATTTATCTCTTTCAAAGATGAGATGATTTCCTAACCGCACCGGAAGCCTAACACTTTAAAAATGTGCAGGAAATTTTTTCTTCCTCCGTCCCTAAATCTTGTGCTAAGAGACGCGGGGAGGAGCCCTGTGCCGGGGTCATGTCCCCACCGGCAGCTGCCCGTTGCTGAGTGGGCACCATCTTCGCTCCACAGAGCAGCACTTGATCCACGCACTGTCTAACTGCCAGGCTTTCCGTTCTTCTGAATATCAAAATGAGATAATTTTGTTTAGTCTGGAGTCATAGTTTGAAGGCTTTTTAGACCTATTTTCTCTGTGAAAGGATTCATAAGTTATGTGGAAACAATTTTAGGAATGCTAAATTTTATTTTATGGTTAACAGAAACCAATGTCTTGAAGTTGTGGGAGTTGGAAACTTAAGCCAGGGACCTTCCCATTTAACTCTTGCTCAACCCTCTCTAGATTGGGATTAGAGAAGTAGAGCCTTCAGAGCATGTGTTGTTCTTACACGGTGTTTGTAAAATAAATCCACTCACAGACAAGCATCATTTGGAGAAAAATACCTCCTTTAAGGCAGAGCCATCTCTGAATCCTGTGAGACTTGCCCGTTTCTGGCACGGAGCTCCGGGTTTGTACAGAGACGCCAGTGTGACCACAATGGTTTGGTGCGGGCTGCATTTTTAGGACTGTCAGGCCTCGAGCCAGGTCCCCATCCTTTCAGCTCTTTCCCACCCGAGTGCAGCGGTAAGTTTTGTGTGTAGTATGTAAGTCAAAGTAGTGGGTGTGTGCTCAGTAAATCCCAGCTAGGCACCTCTGGAAAACCAGCTGGCCATGGTTAAAAGAGGAAGCCGATTTCCCTGAGTGCAGGAGAAAGAACTGTGTAATCATGTGCAGAGGTAGAAGCAGTGTTGCTCTCCCGTCCCTTTGATTTTAAACACTGCTTAGGAGATGATTATCTCTTCATCTGTGTGCCACCAGCTATTGTAGAAATTTGGGGATTAAGAAAAGCAGAGTAGTTTTTTTGTTTTGTTTAGTTTTGTTTTTTTTAAGATCCCTCCTGCTCTCCAGCTGGCAGTGGTATACCACAATTCCTCTATGCCCTTTGCAGCTTTTGAGAGTTTATGGTGCTTGTTGAGACTGGCTATGAAAGGGTTAGACTAGACTGATGAGATTTACAGCAGGAAATGATTGGCTGCTGCCTAGAGGTTTAGAGCAATTCACAATATGCTGGAATATGCTTTTTACTACATGAACCTCAGTGGACCCAGCAAATTCTAGCACGGGAGGTCATTCACCTGTGGGCCCGCTGCTGCCTGTGCAAGCACCATGCGGCCCGTGCAGCATTTATCCTGGCCAGAGGGGTGACAGAGTGGGAGCCTTTATTGTCTGATTGCAAGAACATGCTGCAATTCTGGCATCAGAAAAGTTAAATAGAAGTGTGGAATTTCATTTGTCTGGTACATGAGAAATTAGCAGCAGTGGTAAACTCCTCATCCCCATTATTCTCAGAGTATTTTCATTATTTTGACTTCAGAACATTTCTAAAGTATCACATATTTATATCCCTGTAAATAAAATGATCTTTCTCTTTTGGGCGCATCTGTCAAAATGAAGGTACTATTGATTAAAAACTCAGGGAACTTGTAGAAGTATTTTACATCTTAAATATGCATATTTCTATGTAAAACTGGTTTTAGTTAAATGACTTTGTTGAAGATTCCAAATTATCTCATTGTATTAGAAATGTGTTACATTGACAGTAAAGAAAATTCAGTGGGTTGATAGCCAGGGTTGGTGATTACTTTCATTGTTCACTGATTTTAATTATCATGGCTTCTGAAAAACTAATTTTATTGAATATATTTATTCATTCAACAGGTATTTATAAAGCACTGACTATATGTCACCTTCATTTGACAACTCTGTGTGACATAAAATTACTAGTTTATTTATGCAGGCAGAGAAGTGCAATACTCTGAAATGTTCTGGCATTAAAGCTCTGTAAGGACACGAGGTCAAAACAACAAAACCATGACTGACTAACCTAAAATTTGAATTTAAAAAAGATGGACAAGAAAGAGGAAAAAGTAACAGTCACCTGTAATATAACCAGCTGGTTATAGTATAAAAAAATGTTTTTACATTTTACAAAATGTTAATAAAGATTTTGACTATCTCTGGGTGGTGGGGATGCCATACTATCGGTATTAATATTAATTATATGTGTGTGTCCAAAAGTAATTTTAATAAAATGTGATACCATATGCATGTCCTCTTAAAAAATCACCATGAAATAGTCCAAACATTTAAAAAGGTAAACAGAATCATATAACAAAGACCTCTCTGCCTACCTGGCCTTTATTTTCTTTTATAATACCTTGTGCATATTTTTCTTAACATCAAATATTCTGTTACAGTATAATTTTTAATGACACACCTTTAAAGCTATAGAATTCTTTTTAATGCTGTAGTCCTCTGTTGTATGTTCAGGTATTTCATGAAATTTTGATCTTAAAGCAGTGGTGCATTTTTTTTAGCTTCATCCTTATTTCCATATGTAACTATTTTCTAGCCTAACTTTTTACAAGTAGAATTGCAGAGTCAAAGGTTATGTATTAATACATTTTAAAGGCTTGTATATTACCACTTTTCTCTCCGTTTCTAGTTGGAGAACGTTGTTTGAATCACCTCTCATCAAGTTAGGTATTGAAATTTAAAACAGAAACCAAAAAACATATAAACCCCCAAACCTATCAATTTGATTGATGAAGCATGACGTCTCACTGATGTTTTTAAATTTACATTGTTTCATCACAAATGCGAATTGAAAATAGGCTTATAACATTCTTTTTGGTAAAAAAAAAAAAAAAAAAATGGCTTCATGTTCAAATTTGATTTTAAAGATTAAAAGGAATAAAAGCTGACTATTAATAAGAACTCATAGAATGTAACCCTGCTTTCCTCTTTGACATCTTAGATGTATTATGGATTTAAAACCCAGTGAGTACTTTTTAAATAATGTGTGCTCATTTTGTTCTGTCCTTCTGTCACCTGTTTTCCTGCTCTTCAATTCCTGTGCACCCAAAACAGAAGGCCCCGGGCGATTCCGCTCGGCCCGTTCTCCTGCAAGTTGCTGAGTCGGCCTACAGGTTTGGTCTGGGTTCTATTGCTGGAGGTTAGTCATGGATGAGTGCAAAATTTTCACTTTTATTATTCCTATTACTTTCTCTCTGATTTTCCATCTTGAAATATTAAGGACATTCCCCCAAGACAGTTACCAGTCGTTACCTGTAAAGTAGACAGGAGCAGAGGGGCCCTTCCCCTCCCCCAACACCGTGTGTGATCAGGGACTCACAAGTGGCATTTTTGTCTTATTTATCTACAAATAGTCTTTCTGAAGACTAGTTAATAATGAGATTAGGCTGTACCGATGTGCTTCTAATTTAAGCTGTCTATGGACATCCTTTTATCAGGGGACCCTTGAATGAAAACCCACAATTGTTTATTAAGGGTATGGAAAACTAGCACCACTTTAAAATGTGTGCATGCAAAATTTTTTCTTATCTCAAGTCTTTTCTTTGTAACCACCTTCTCCTCTTCTCTGACGCATGTTAATTCCTTCTGAAATGTTGGTATTATTTAATTTTAGCTGTTGGAGCTACTGCTGTATATCCAATTGATCTTGTAAAAACTCGAATGCAGAATCAACGCTCGACTGGCTCTTTTGTGGGAGAACTCATGTATAAAAACAGCTTTGACTGTTTTAAGAAAGTACTACGCTACGAAGGCTTCTTTGGACTGTATAGAGGTTGGTACTCTGCGCTAAAGCCGTTGTAAGGTGAAGTAACAGTCAAAGGTTCCGTTTCCCATCTCAGTGCCTGAAATGAATTAGACTCCGTTAAAATGGAAATGCAGCAGATTCTCAATTATCCATGCTAATGGGAGTAGGCTGGAGGCGTCTAGGGCATGGCTAATCAAAACAGCCCATAATCTGAAAGCCATTTATGTTGCTCCTTTTTATGTTTTATTTCTTAAAATAATACATTATTTTTGTAAATAGTTTCAGTGAGTTTTTCAAAGGCTCATATTGCTTGTGTGCTTGAGGTACTCTGCTCACCAGCTGATAGGGAAAGGCATCCTGGGGACAGGACAGAGTCTACTTGGAATTGATGGTTCTCCTGTAATGTACACCAAAACAAGTCTGGCAAGCAGGTAACCAAGGGTGCAGTGGAGCCTGCCCTTACTGCTTCTTCCTGAGTTGAAGTTGCCCTTTTCCTTTGTCTGACTCTCGGCCCGATGGAGCTGATCCACACGGCACTGCCCGGCAGTCCTGTCTCCACCTGCTCCTTTTATCATCTCAGGCTCATCAAGCAATGGGAGTTGTAGGAGAAGTGTGCACCATCACTGACGGGAAAGGTCCACACACCCTGCCTGCGTTTCCGTTGGCACTGGCTAAGGAAGACTTGACTGGACTTAACTTCCCAAAGTGGGGGAGGGGGGGGAATGTATTTGCATCAGCTAAAATACAGTATCTCAAAGCAGTTCAAGTTGAGCTGCCTTACAATTGGCAGTTGCAAAACTGGTGGGGGTCTTTCCTCCTCTGCCCTCCTAGTTTAGTGCTCTGGAAACTGGCAGCCCCGTGAATCGTTGCCTCTATGCCTCTTCTGCCATCTGCTGACTCTGGTCTTCAGATTAAGCGCCCACATTAAAAAAATAAGAAAGATACACCTTTCTTCAAACCTCTCACCTTCCGTCAGAACTAGAAAGAAGCTTTCAAACTGCAGAGAAGTTCCATTTGACAGGTTCTATTGTGTAGGTAGATGACCCCCATCAAAGGCCTTTTGATCTTTTCTCTGTCCTCTTTTCATCACCCCCTGCCTCTTCTTACAATTTGGAAGGTCTTTGACCCCAGGTGATTGATGGTGACCTTTCCTGGGTCACTGCCTTCCATTTGAAGTACTTTTCCCTCCTGGTGACAACAACCTTGCAAATGAAATGGCTCCCAAGTAGGACAAGGTTAATGTCACAGTTTGTGACCACCTTACCTGTTCGTATGGATGGTTTTTTAAAGGGAGATTTTTGAGCCACGTCTCTGGACAGACACCTGAGTCTTAGTGTTGCTTCATAAAATACTTGTATGGTCTTTTCTTAGCATTGGATTAAATGTCAAGGGTGCCTTTAGAATTGTAAGAACCCCTCCTGACATTGCTAAGTGTCTTTAATTTTGCCTGACTTGGCTGGGTTTGTTTTTAATTTTGAGTCTCCTCTTTTTCCTCTTTGACCACACCTGGAAGTGTTGATTCCTGGTTATATCTAGGGTTTCCTTCTGCAACCTGTACTTTTAACCACATACACAGAGCAGTTTAAAGCACACTTGAGTACCTGATTGCTAAGCTAATGTGGGTGGTGAAAAGAGGTCATACCTCTTGCTGCTTCAAGTCCTTACTTCTGTAATATTGGACTGACTGCTGCTAACTTCTCAGGGAAGGGGGACTAACCAGCATATTAGAGAGAGGTGGAGGGTCACTCTGGACACAAAAGTGGCAGCTCTTCACTCTTTTCCTAGTTTTGAAATAGCCATTTATCTGACCTGCTTTGGGTGCCTGAGCCTTGAGAGCAAAGGGCTGAGGTATCTGTCAGGATGACAAGAAGAATGTGAATATAAGATTAGTTCTGGGAGTCACCTATGTTCCTGTCTTCCTAGTATCTTTTTTAGAAGATGATTTTAAAACAAAAGATTTACTGTAAAACTTTTTTTAAATTCTATTTTGTAATTTGGATCTTGAGAGTAAAGAGGTGACTGACAGTTCAGGTTAAAAAAATAATAATAATTCACAACCTTGCCAGGAAAGTGCGTATTCTATTCTTGATTGATTAGGAATCATTTCCTTTTAGTTCCTTACATATAATCATTATTTAATAATTGTATGTAACTATGTATTTGTAGATGCTCATCATTGAGTAAGAGAAAGATCAGATGAAAATGTAGATAACTTATAGGAAGCTATCGTTATTCATTTAAAAAATTATAATAGAGGCTCGGCGCCTGTGGCTCAACGGGCTAGGGCGCCAGCCACGTACACCTGAGCTGGCAGGTTCGAATCCAGCCTGGGCCCGCCAACATAATGACAGCTGCAACCAAAAAATGGCCAGGGCGTTGTGGCAGGCACCTGTAGTCCCAGCTACTTGGGAGGTGGAGGCAGGAGACTCGCTTGAGCCCAGGAGTTGGAGGTTGCTGTGAGCTGTGATGCAACAGCATTCTATCCAGGGTAACAGCTTGAGGCTCTGTCTCAAAAAAAATAAAAAATTATAATAGAAATAAGAAAGACCTGAAGTATTTTTGAGACTCGGTATTATAAACTTTGTGTACAAAGTAAAGGTACAAAATACCTGCATGTGATTCTTTGACTATACATTTTATTTTATAGTTAAAAATTTATATTATTCCAGGAGAAAACTATTAAATTTTAAGAATACAGAATTATCGCTGTTAATGCTCCCAACTAGCAGTGTTTCAGAAGGTGTTAAGAGTCCACCTGTAACTTATAAACATTTTAAATAGCGAGCATTATTTTTGTTTTATAGAATTTTACTTAACATGTTTTTCTCCATCAAGACATAAATAATTGCTAATATTTCCTGAATAAGATAGATAATTGGGAAATGTTGCCTAAGTAAAATCTCTTCCCTATTTTAAAATTACCTTTGTGTATACTTTGAAAAAAAAATGGCGATTGGCTATGAAAGATGGTGTTTTTGCAGCATGGATTCTTATTATAAGGTTAATAAGCATCTCTTGCTGTCGCTCTCTCTTTTTTTTGTAACAAGAATACAGGAAACTGTACTGTATTAAAAGTCTTTAATGGAACTAGAATGAAGGTTATTTTCGAAGACCTCTGTAGTCTCGGGCACAGGTTGTTTTGCTCTTTGCCTTCTCTGACAGCTGCCAGCATCTGCACACAGCCCTGCAAGTTCCTCCGTAGTAATCAGAGACCACGTTAGAATCACTGCCCGGCAGTCCTGAGCAGGCTGACGCCTCGGCTGGAGGAGCTGCTGGTGTTGAGCTTCAGTAGATCTGTGCCCCAGAGAGTTGTGAGGAAGTGTAATATTGGGAGTTGATTGGTTTTTCTTCTCTCTGTCTCTTTTTTGTGGCCCACAGTTTCTTTATTTCCAAGAGTCTCTCTCACTTATTTTTTTTTTGTGTAAGGTTTGGTTGCTAGAAAAGATCCCCTAAGAAGTCCTACTAGACAGATTACACAAACCTTCTCTATAATGCAGACTTTATTAAAAAATGGCTAATTTTCCTGGGTCATTTTTTTTTTTTTTTTTTGGTCATTGTTGAAAAGCTAATGTCTCCTCCACTCAGGCTTCATAGAAATTACACCTGAAATAATCCAGGTCTCCCTGAAATCACTTGTGAAAGTCTTCCTCTACTTTTTTTCCCAGTTTCTAGATTGACATAATGTGCTCAGGTGGTTCATTGTGAATTACCTGACAGCTCGTTTGGTTTGAATGCTCGGGATGACCAAATGAGTCAGTCGTTGGCCCGTTATAGTCTTGGCATATTCAAGAGAAACAATTGATTGGGTAATCATCCATAATTAAATGCACTGAACGCTGCAGGAATAACTAAGTTCTGCTTTTAAACTCTGCTGCACTTTAGTCCTGCAGATGCTTCAAGTAATGAAATGAGCAGCCTCAGAAACTGGAAAATACTTTGGGAGGATGTTGTAGAATTCCTAAGGCAAAATCAGGGTTCATCAGAAATAATTCTTAGAGGAAAACTTTTTGTTTCTATTGGTAGAAGCCATAAAGAAAATCTTCCAGAAAGAGAAATTAGATCATTTTATAAATTAAACTTAATTTGGGGCAATATTTAATCTTTGAGGTAATTGAGAAAAACTTTTTGAATCCATTGATCAAGGCTTGCAGAGTTTTAACTATACCTACTTCAAGTTGTCTATGTAGTGCAAAGCAGCCATCTTCAATCCTGGAATGTTCTCAAGGTGACATCTAGAGGATGTTGTGGTGATATCTCAGGAAGTTATTGATACATTTATATTCTAGAAGGATGTTTTTTCAGGCAACTGGTTTAAACCAGGTCTCTTTTGATAGCCGATGGTGCTATAAAATTGAATATTCAAATTCTGTGAATTCACAGTGAGACCCTTTTCTTCTTTTTTTTTTTGAGACAGAGCCTCAAGCTGTCACCCTGGGTAGAGTGCCATGGCATCACAGCTCACAACCTCCAATTCCTGGGCTCAAGCGAGTCTCCTGCCTCTGCCTCCCAAGTAGCTGGGACTACAGGCGCCCGCCACAATGCCCAGCCATTTTTTGGTTGCAGCTGTCATTGTTGTTTGGCAGGCTTGGGCTGGATTCGAACCCGTCAGCTCAGGTGTACGTGGCTGGCGCCTTAGCCCGTTGAGCCACAGGCGCCGAGCCGAGACCCTTTTCTTCTTGCATAATTCTTGGGGGTAAAAATTAATTTAAAAATCCTAGCACCAAAATAAAATGAAATTTCCATGACTGTACATTTTGCATTACTTAAGAGCACATGCATCTTGAAAAAAACCACCGCTAGTCTGTGCACTGCACTGACAATCCATCCGGGTCCACCAGAACTTCTCATGGGTGCAGCATGGATTGGTGTGAGCCTTATCTTTTTTGCCAGTTTCTGCAGATTTTAATTTGGGTTCTTAAGCTGGGAGATCAAAGGCATATTTGGTCCTAAGAAACTAAATAAGAATAAGCAGAGACTTTGGAACAAATCTCCAGAAATCTACCATGAGGCAACTCAGTGAGCACAGGATATTACAGTGGGAGATGGAGGTGACACAAACCAAAGTAAGGTGCTCTCAAGTCTTGTTGGAGGCTTGAGAGGGCCGGATAAGAACAATGATGAGCTCAGAAAATGGGAAAAGATGATGAAAAGATAGACTTACATGTATCCTAGAGAAAAGAAGGTTAGCGAGTGAATTGGTTAACAGGCCTCGGGAATGATCGGTTATAACCACCACTGTCTATCTTGGTGAGACTGAAACGGGGAAATCGTTTACACAGGAGAAAAGATAACCAGGACCCTGAAAGTTGTCATGTACGAGGATTAAAAACTGAAAGAGAAGCATGTGATCCTTTTACCCGATGATCTTCACTTCTTAGAAAGCTGGAAAATAAAGGAGTCAGAAGAAATGAATTTTTTCTAGTCTGCACTCAGTACCATTCATTTTTTGTTTAACACTTAGACTTCCAAAGGCCTCCTGAGCCATAGCTCCCTTTAATCTTCCGTAGCAATCTGCTCCACTGTACAGCCACCTTGGGGAAAGAGCCTGTGGGAAACTGGGTAGTACTAGAGGCTTTGAAAGGGGGAGTGTAGTGAGGAAGGTGGAAAGACCTCATGCCCAGGGGCAGATAGTGAGTTGGGGGGTGGGGGCTGCCTGGACGAGTGAAGAGAGAAGAGCAGGGAAATGGGAGCGAGAATAAAGCTGTAAGGCAGGGCCCACAGGACACTCATAGCTCCAGAATGCGGTTACCCTGATGTTGAAAGCAGAGGGGACTCTCAGGGAAGATGAGGCAAGTGTCCTGGTCGCAACTGTGAGGTCAGCAGGGTAAGACTTTAACCTCCGAGGAGTTGCTACCAGGTGGGAACCAGGCAGCACAGTAGTGCTGGCTGTGGCTTTTGCTACGGGATTTATGGGTGTCTTATAAATTAATTTCCCCTAAGAAACTCCACTTCTCTGTCCTGAAGGCCCTCTGCCCCATTATGTGCTCTCAGCTACCTTTCTCAGGGCCAGTGTGGCTACTTTTGAACTTACTCTTGTCTGCACTGCCACCTTAGTGACCAGGCTGCTGCTTTGTCCGTGGACCCCTCCCCTGTCACTGTCCTGCTGGTCTTGCCCAGCCTGGTTCTTTGGAACCCTGGCTGGTTCAGGTTACAGAGGTCCAGCAGCCTGCTCTGCTCTCCCTGCGTCTACTTCCAGTATATTCCCTGCCTCTTGTTCCCCAGATGATAACCTACAGCCTGACATCTAGCCTGTGTTTGTGACCTGGAGGCAGGGGGCACAATGCGGGTGCCTGCTTGTGGCCACAGAAGGGCCACAAACCAGTTTCAGAGCAGTCTAGACTGGAAGAAATGCCTTTCTAGAGCCGAGGAAAAATGGGAGCAGTAAGTCCATTAGAGGAAAACGGATAAGCAGAGAATTAAGGGGAATAGAGCCCTGATTTGAGAGAGGTGGTGAGCTTGAATCCAATTCTGAGCACTGCTGGGTAGGCACTAAAAAATCAGCAACTGAGGATAAGCTACTGAGCTTCTCCAGATGCCTCTCTCCATGAAGGTCATGATGAAGATAAGAACAAACAGGTAACAGTGACAGTGAAAATCCATTTCTGTGGTGCTTCCTGTGTGCTCGGCACTGGCCTGAAGGTTTTGTATAGATTAACTCATTTCATCCCCACAACTAAACAAGGAGATGGTATCATGATTACTCCCGTTCTGCAGATATAGAAACCAAGGTGCACAGAGATCAGGTGACTTGCTCAGATCACCCAGCTGACAAGGAGTGAAGACAGAGCTGCAGCCCTTCAGCCTAGCTCCAGACCCCGTGCTTTGAATCACTTGGCTCGTCTACCACCTGGTGGAAACTACATTGTGAAAAGTTGCTTAAGAGCAGAAGTTGAGAAATGCTTAAGTTTCTAACTAAAAGATTTTATTTCATCTTAAAAGCACAGCTGAAGATGTGTTATTATATCTATGCTACTTCCCTATCTTTGGCTAGAGTTAGCAGGGCCCATAGACGTCCTCAGATCCGATGTGCTCTCACTAGCTGTGGACAGCTCTTCTAAGACAAGCATAATGTCACGTGGCCAGCATGATACTCCTTACCTAATTCTGAACTGTGAACATTATTCAGGCTGAATTGCCTCTCGTAGACAAGAAAAGAAATCAAGGATATGCCTTGAAAAGATAGGTAGAAGGACAGATTATATTTTTTGAATATATAACACAGGTGGTGAAAGAAAGTCTGACTCTTGTATACATTAGCTCATTTAATTAACAAGGCAAACCGGGTGGCACCTGTGGCTCAGTGGGCTCGGCCCTGTATAGCGAGGGTGGCGGATTTGAACCCGGCCCCAGCCAAACTACAACCAAAAAAAATAGCCCGGAGTTGTGGCAGGCGCCTGTAGACCCAGCTACTCAGGAAGCTGAGGCAAGAGAATCAATCGCCTAAGCCCAGGAGTTGGAGGTTGCTGTGAGCTGTGACATCATGGCCCTCTACCAAGGGCGATAAAGTGAGACTATCTCTACCAAAAAAAAAAAAAAAGAAAAAAACAAGGTAAACCAATGGATAGTTATTTGCATCCTTGTTTTACCAATGAGGAACCTAGACTTTGAAGAATAACTTGCCGAGACCACTCAGCATGGGAAGACGTACAGACCTAGGTTTCAGCATGGGTCTGTCTAACTCCAACACTCATGCCCCAGACTGTTCGTTTTGCTGGCAAGCTGATGGAAATAAGTAGTTTAATCAGGCCAGCATTAATAATGTTTCCTTCCTAGTCGCTTGCAGCTCTGAAATTCTAGAGTTGTACCTCTAACAGGTTCTTAAGAGCATATTCGCCCTCTCTAATCTAGCACGTCGCTCACAGGAGCCTCCTTGGGGGGTGCTATGTGAAGCTTGAGTTGGAGGTTCCTAACAGGACTCAGTCCCCATACCTCTAGCTCTGCTCATTGGGTCACACAAGGGACTGGATTCATTGGGGACAATGTGATTTATATCTCCAACCCATGAAATTTGAAGACAAAATACTACATTAATACTGTACCCTGTAAATCTTTTCTCGCATTAGCAGCCTTCTGGTAGAGTGAAGCTGCCAAGGAAGCATTGCCATATGTGCTGATGGAGCTGAACTAAAAAGAAAAGATTAGAAAACTAACCACACTAATAATTTCACTCAAGGCAGTTGGAAAAGGGACTGCTGTTTTGACAAGTTAGAAACAATATGCACATCCATTCTGTTTCAAATGGCTAAAATGAATTTCCAGGACCCAACAGAAACATCTTATATTAGAAACCCAACTTTTCTGCTGAGTTACCCAGATGTCAGACATACATGTACTTGAAACTTAAGTGTGATGGTGATGAAGTGCCTAAACTGGACTGGTAGCTTTAGGCATGATGGGGCCATGTTACCTTTCTGCCTCTGAGGTCAAGGTATAAAGAGGGTTATTAGAATTCCCACATCTGTGACTTTTTGTTGTGCCATGGATTATGGCCCGTCCCAAAGATCATTTACCCCAGACTGATGGTGTCAAGGCCCACATCTGCAGTGGATCTCAGATTATAACCCTCAGCTGCCTTTGTTTTCCTAGTTAGCCAGGGCAGTCATCACAACAATGGTTCTTATCCCCTGCTGCCGAGTGCCAACACTGGACCTAGCTGTTAGGACTGGATATGTGCTATAGTTTGATTCTTAGAGAATTTAAATGGTTCATTTACTATAATGAAACTCAGGGCCTTTGATTATATTTCTTTAACTTCATAATTGCTCTTCCTGCCTTGGGTCTGTGCCCTTGCCAGCTGCCCTTTACCTGCCCCTCGAACTTTTTACTTTTGAGGACTTACTGGTTATTCTGAAAGTCACCCCATGCATGTATAGAATTTGGTCCATGCTTTTCTGTGTGGCCTTGGAGAGAAATGGTGCAGTATACCAGGTAGGAGCACAGAGGCGAGGGTCAACCCCCAGGGTGAAGCCCCACTCCCCCACCTAACAGCTGAGCCTTGTGGGTTGCTCTCTTTAAGTTGGCCTCAGTTTCTTCTTGGATTATTAAACATAAAATAGTAACTGAGTAAGGTGGGTTAAATGTGGATTAAATGTGCTAATTCACATAAAACACACAGGATAGCAACTAACACGTAGTTAAGTCCTCCCAGGTATTGGCAATTGTCATTTTCACTGCTATTATCATAAGGTCACCTGTGATCCAAGCACAGTCCCCAGCGCCCTGAGTGTGGACATGTTGTGAGCCTTGTGTGGTTTCCTCTGCCTGGACCACCTTGCTCTCCATTCTGCTCCCGGTTTCTCTCTAGTGAACCTCTGCTCACCCGTAAAGCCCCAGGCAAGTATCTCCTGCCTGCAGAAGGTCTGCTTCTCTCCACTGTGTTCTCCTAGTACCTTGATGCCTCTGGGATCTGGTACACAGGTGCTTGAGGTAGTTTGTCCTTTTGTGGGTGCCTGAGGACAACTAGGGTTCCCTCTCTCTCTAATCTCTGAACTTCTTGAGGCAGAGGCACCAATCTTCACCCGTTTGTTCATCCCCGTTCCTCCTGGTATCAGTCGTACAGAGAAAGCATTGGGTAAATGTTTGCTGAACAGATAAGTATGTGTTGCCTTTTTAGTCTTAAATACATGGTTTTCTCTTGTTTTTTGCTGTTTCCAATACATTACTAAGTTTATAGTGAGAAAGGGAAATCTCCATAGCTCGAAAGGCTGGCTAAAGGGATTGTATCCAACACTATAGTAAAATGGCTCCATGGGCTGTTTTTCATTAGGCATTTAAAAAGACTGTCATGGGTAGTTACAGAGACAAAAGGTCATCATTTAATTCAGTGCTTTCAACCCATTCATAGTTTTAGTCTACAGTTTAATAATGAGATTGTAAATTTCAAATGGTAAGATGTAGTTTAAACAGGTGCATGTCCCAATATTACTAGTAGAAATTAATGTCATACTTCCGTTAAGTAATAACCAAGCCTTTCTTCTCGTATTATAGGTATCTTACTACAAGATTAATAAGCTAGGGTAGTGAGTATGGTTTCAGAGAGAACACTCGCTTTGAATAACAACGTTGCTTTGCCTCCTGTTTTCTGGTGTGTGCTGCTTCAGCTCATTTAGGGTACAAAGCACAGCTCCACTCAGGCTGGTGAGAATGTAGAGAGGGCTTTGGGGCAAGTGTTTATGACAGAGAGAGAGAGAGACAGACAGAGAGAGAGATCTCGTAGGGATCCCAGGACTGCAGCGACCCCAGAGCTGGCCTCACAGGGACAGAGGCAGGCAAGGCTGCCCTCCGTCCTGGGTACCTCCCTTGGGCTGTGCATCTCTCTCGTGGGCGTCTCCTTTCCTTTTTCTCCACATTCTCTGCTCTCTGCCAGCCCACTTCCTGTACTTACTCGTGGTTTCCGCTTCCTCATGGCTTGCACACGGGCATGGCTTCCAGCTGGCTGCGTTCTCTGTTCCACCCATGGCAGCTGTTCAGTTGTGCCTCTGTGCTAAAGACCCCCAGGCGTGCTCCTGGAGAAGGATGCTGATTGGCTAGCTCCACTTTCGGTACCAGGCAGTAGATCTCAGGGGGCCACGCTGACTTATCAGCCACACACTTTTTAGGTGTCTTCCCAGTGTCCAGTCAGCTTGTGGCCCTGAGGGTGAAGCAGGCTCAGAAAATACAGCTGACTAAGGAAGGGATTGCAAACTCAAATTCTTACGGGATCCAGGGAGATTATAGAGGTGAACAGATGAGGCGGGGATGAGATGCAGAAGCACAATTGCATATTAAGCCCACGATGGCGTGGCATGCGTGATGTCTATAGAGGGTCTTTTTTATCAGGGATCTATACAGCCTTTTGAGTCAGAGGGCTAAGGTCTGAATCCCAGTCTGGACACTTCCCAAGTGAGTAACTTGGAACAAATCATTTAATCTCTATGCCCTATTTGCTCTCCATAGGGTAGTTATGAGGATTAAATGAGTTAATAAATACTTGATATGGTGCCTGGAACATAATAAATGTTACGTAACTGCTTTTAAAGAGAATTTCCTTTAGCATCAGCATCCTCATTCTTGTTCAGTTCCACAGTGAACTGGGTTTCCTCCCATCTTTCCTAGAATACCAAGCTCTCTTGGTCTGTGTAGTTCCCCTTTTCGTTAAGCCATGAGCAAAAAGAGACCTTCCTCTATGTGAGGATGTCAACAGAGCAACAAAAATGAAGTCTGGCACTGGTCCTCACTGAGGCTTCTGCCTCAGAGCACCGTGGGTTCTGTCTAAAGGATGCCCCTCACTCCACTGCAACAGCTTGCTGTGAAGTCACAAAGAGGCCTGGTGCTCCTTGGTCCATTGTTCAACATGGTTGGAACCTTGTGCTGCTCAGTACAACACCTGTAGGTTAGATATATGCAGCCCGAGAGCCAGTGACCTTTGCCTCGGGCTGCCCCTTAGGGAGACAGTCTAGGCAGGGTTGGTCCTTCAGGGGAGGCGCCAAGTGGACCATAGATGAATTAGAAAATTGTACTTCCAGACCAGAGGTAGCACCATGACACCCCTGTTGAGGACAGCGGTGTGACACAGGTTACACCACATTCGTACCATCAGGGGTAGTCTAATGTGTGTTTCCAAGAAAAGACAATTGTCTTTGACTATTTTTTAATTTCTTAGAACAAATGAAAGCGATGCAGGTCCCCTGCTGTTCTGTCTTTCCCCACCTACGTGTGTTCTGAATGATGCTGCATTCCCACTCACCCTAATTGTCTGAAACAGAGCTCCTCACTTGTCGCCCCACACTAGTCACTCTCCACAGGAGTCTATCTCTACCCAGTTTTTATGCTAAGAAAGCAAGCAATAGACTTCAAACCTGGTTTTCCTTCCTCTCTGTTTCTCTCCTAAGATGCACACAAGCAATACCAGGGTGTCTTGTCTGTTTTCCACCCTGCAGCTGGAGTGGTCTTTTGAAAACATGAATTACCACATCACTTTCCTGCTTAGGACCCTCGAATTGCTTCTCATCTAACTTAGAATCAATCAGGCCCAGAATCCTGGCCTGCAGTGTGGCTATGGCATCTGGCCTGCACCTGTGCCACCCTCCCTGGGCCCATGTCTCATGGGGGCACACAGATGTTCTCCCTTATTTTTGAGCACAGCAGACTTGTTCCTACTCTGCCGTCTCTGCCATATCTGCTGCCTTTCTTTGAATGCATTTTTTTCTCAGTTTTCCCTTCCCCAGATAGGTCTCCCCTCTTCCAGGTGAGACTGTCCAAGCAAGAACCCTGTTGTCTTGCACCAGTCACCAAGTTATGGTTGTTAACTGAATGGCTAAACTGTGAGCGCTTTGAGGGGATGAAGAAGACATTAGAAAAACACAGATGTATTTAGTAAAGCCACTGATTTAGAAGACTGGAAGGAAGAGAGCAAGCTTTTATGAGATAGTGAGACTTCCTATGTCACTAATATTGCTGATTTAGAGACTTCCTATGTCACTAATATTGCTGATTTATCTAGCATGCAAACCATCGGAATGTGAGAGGGAATTTACTTGGGCCTGATGTAGCTGCAGGAAGTTAGTACTTAAAGGTTACATTTCAGACATTCTCATCAAAAGTAATAGCAGAACATTGTAGCAAAGATTACCCCAGTTTTTAAGTGGTGATCCTTCTGTAGAGCTGTTGATTTGTTCAGTTAATGCTGGTTTATTTAATATACTTCTGTTTTGTGTTGATTTTTAGGTCTTTTGCCACAGCTACTGGGAGTTGCCCCAGAGAAGGCCATAAAACTTACCGTAAGTCTTTTGAGCTGGTGCTTCTTATTCAGGGAGTTTGCATGTTCTCAAGAATCTAGCAGGTATTTTTATATGAAGCAGCAGGTTGGGTTTCCCCAAAAGTGCTGAAGGCAGGGGCACTCATGATCTACAACTTTTCTTTATTCCCCATTTAACACTGAGCATCCAAAAAATGTGACAGTAAATTTGAAGAAGGCTTTTGGTGGTTGCTGCCATCACTGTTGTTGTCATGGGCAACAGTGACTCAGTTTCCTTCGGTGTATACCACATTAGGCTCTTGAGATGTGTTCTCACAGTGTACAACTAAGGAAAGGTTTCATTTGCCTACCTGTGTTCACATGATTCAGGAGTGGGAAAACTAGGATTCAAAAATCAGATTTTTCTGGCTACAAAGCAAGTATTCTTCTGGCTGGGTGTGGTGGCCACACCTGTAATCCTAGCACTCTGGGAGGCCAAGGCAAGTGGATAGCTTGAGCTTGTGAGTTCGAGACTAGACTGAGCAAAAGCGAGACCCCATCTGTACTAAAATAGAAAACAACTAAGGCAAGAGAATCACTTGAACCCAAGAGTTGGAGGTTACGGTTTAGCTATGACACCAAGGCACTCTACACAGGGCAACAGCTTGAGACTATGTCTCAAAAAAAAGCAGGTATTCTTCCAATGACTCCTGCTGTTTTATAGAATTCATATTTAGCATATATTCTATGAGCTTTTATCAAAAGCAGATGTTGAAAGATCTTGGTTCTAGTTTAAGCTGATTCTTTTTTTTTTTTTTTTTTTGTAGAGACAGAGTCTCACTTTATCACCCTTGGTAGAGTGCTGTGGCGTCACCCAGCTCACAGTAACTTCCAACTCCTGGGCTTAGGTGATTCTCTTGCCTCAGCCTCTCAAGTAGGTGGGACCACAGGCACCTGCCACAACACCTGGCTGTTTTTTTGTTGCAGTTCAGTGAGGGCTGGGTTTGAACCCACCACCCTCAGTATATGGGGCCAGCACCTTACTGACTGAGCCACAGGCGCCACCCTGAAGCTGATTCTTTATCCACTGGTTTGCGCAGTACCTGGCTCGCATTTGACAGATGGTTAGGACTCCATTTAAGAGTTTATAGGATGGACAGATGTTGCGTGTCCATCACCAAGGCCATAAAATCCCAGAAAGTTAAACTCTAGTTTTAGATTGGGCCACAAGGCTTTGAAATTCTTTTACTATTTTATTATGTGACCTTGACACAGCTAATCTCCTCAGGCCTATATATGCCCAAAACATGTGATTGTTCCTTAAAATTTCTTGTAGTATATACCATTTGGGGGCTATTCTACTTAATTAATTAATGCAATTGATGTTCTTTAAGAATCCTTGGAAAATTTTTAGATACTGAATTTCTACTAAGCTGTTATAAGAAATCTGTCCTCATGATGAGTACTGTTTTAGATTAAATCTTGTTGGAAGAGTTGAAAGTGATTTGTAATTCAACCTTATAAAATAGTTTTTAAGTTATAAAATGCATGTTTTTATTTGTCTCTGTTTATGTCTCCCTCCTTATGCTAATGCGATTGCAGGACATATTTGAATTTTTGGCTGAGCCATTTATCTTTTCATTTTTCTTTCTGAAACAACAGGGATACTTTTTAAAATTTTTTAAAAAGTGCATGTATGCTATTAAGGGTACTTCTCCAATGTTATGATTATTCTAATAGACTGACAAAAAATAATGTATACTGACAGTTGCATATTTATGTGTTTAATGACTTTCTCTATATTTTTCATCAGCTTCTATAAATATTTTTCTTCCAGGTGAATGATTTTGTGAGGGATAAATTTATGCACAAAGATGGTTCGGTCCCGCTTGCCGCAGAAATTCTTGCTGGAGGCTGTGTAAGTACCTTTTGGAGCTCCCTACATTGAAAAGACTTGTTTCATGCACGTATCCCTGTCGTGGTCACAAGTGTGGACTAAGGCTTCTGTTTGACCACAGATCCTGCACGAGGGCAGAGTCTACTAGGGCACCTCGGCTTTTCCTAGACAGGAGAACCATTCCTGAGGTGGACGGGTAAATGTTCCTGATCTGACTGCCTGTTAAGTCATGCCTATTAAATTCATCACTGCTTGCGGTTGGTTCTGCACTAGAAGTCATTTGTGGCAGAAGTGTTTGGCCTCTGAAAAACCTTCGCTAAATAACCTTTTCTAAAGTTAATTTTTAGTACACTCTTTGCTCATGGCACCTGTGCTGGGTCAGGGGCTAGAATTTGTCTTAGAAGTCAGCAGCCATAGCGCTGTGCTTTGCTTTGCCTTGTGAGTGGCAGGAGCTCTTCGAGCTTTCAGTGCTTCTGCGAGATAACTGGCTGTGTGTGCTGTGCGTTGTCCGAGACGCTCGTAATGATGGCTGCTTTATGTGGACGAACACCTTGCATCTTGTTCCAAAGCTCATCCAAACATTGTGTCTCATTTTATCTCATGTACCAGTTTGTTCATGTGAATGGAAATACTTTAAACAAATGAAATTCTTATACAAAGACTGGTGCTATTTAAAGATGAGGTTGATTATATAAACAGGCTTTGATCGCTCGGGCAATACAACATTGGTATAAATTTCATGTAGACCTGTTTCTTACAAGAAAGACAAGATCACATTTTTTTTTTTAGTAGGCTTGTTCTGGGTAGGAAATAGTATTCATAAAATAACTTTTTTCTTAAAAGTCTTTGAGTTTAAAAGTTGGGCAAACACATGAGAATATTAAATGTGTGTGTGGAAAGGGCTTATTGTTTTAACACTGAATGCTGGTTCCTTGTAGGAAGTGGGAGCTAAAAAGTTGTAGCTCCTGGTAGTTCATAAGACCTGGGTGGAATCTGGGGACTGCTCAGCTCTGTTTGATCACTGACCTGTCAGAGACGGCCAGGCAGGATTCCCTTGTTCTGTAACTTTAGGAGCATTCAGGATAGAAAAAAAGGAGCCCTTAATGTCCTAAATAAAAAGGGCACACAATAGTAATCAAAGAGAATATTAGAAGATGCAGAAAGTGCCCTTTCTAGTAAGTACTCTTCACTTGAAACAACTCTGTAGTTTCCAATGGGTAACTAGATTTTCTCATTTTTAAATAAGTGTATCTATGGCTGTATCTAGCCTAGTCCTTCAAATTGTTGTGGGTCCCAGGATACAGTAGAGCATTTCAGTAGGTCAGGTAGGGATGTTTGTTTGTTTTTTAACATTAGGTTTTAAACTGCTGAAAGGACGTGACTGTAGATTTCTGTAAGAATTTAAAATGTAAAATTAATTATGTGACAGTACTTGAGATTTCGGCAATTAACATGGCATGGTGCCTGGAGGTTATTTTCTTTTTAATGAGAGCATTTTCGTCTGTGCATGCATCTGGGTGCCAAGGAGATTGGTTGTGGCACGTATTACCTAGGTGCCATCTGTAGGTGGTCTTGTTTTTGCCTATGTGGTCGCCCATCTCAAACACAGAGCAGATTGGCATCAGAAGCGGTGCCTAGTTATTGTAGCCCTTTTCAAACCTGATCTAAACATAGGCTTAAAATTGGAGCCA
>CAUYON010028874.1:0-35612 GCA_963573935.1 Arctocebus calabarensis | reverse complement strand
ATAATTTTATTAAATCATAATTGTGTACATTGGTGCAATCATAGGGCAGAATGTGCTTCATATACAATCAGAAATATTTTGATCGTACTGTTAGAGATAGCCTTCATGGCATTTGCTTGATCACTATATAAAGACATTGATGCTTTACCTTTAATAAGTTTCACCAGTACCCCGAAGAAAGTGCAGGGAATCTTTGCTTTTTATTTGATTTGGGCGTAGAAATAAATTAAAATATTTTGGTCTTGCCTTACTCTGATGAGGGAAATCCAACAATGCAAGTAGATTCAGTTTTGATTACGGCTACTTCTTTCCATGATGATATAATCACTTGTAGCTCTTTCTAAGGGTGTTATTAAATGAAATGATGCCTCAGTTATCCAGCAATCACCCAATATAGGTTATTCTGCAGTAATGGTCAAATACTTGTTGCGTAAAGAAAAACACATCTAAAATCTGTTGCCTTGAAAGTTCTCTCTGTGTCCGTGACACAGACTGTAACCCTGCTTTTGAAATGGTATAAATACAGGGGGCTACAAGCTTTCTTCGTGGCAAGTAGCAAAGTAACTTTATCTCTCCCTAGCTTATATTGCCAGGTCTGCACATACACACTATCAATCAATAATCACATGAATGCATTGCAAAAATTGATTATTCTCTTACTAGCCTCTAAAAGTCTCCTGATTAACTGATACACATTCCTCTTTACTTTTTACTTTGCTCAAAATAACTATTATGGAACAACATGTAAAAAACCACATGGGTCACTTTCTTACCCACATTTTGATACAATCACTGACCACCGCAGGGGAGGAAATCTGCCTGAATGCTGGTTCTCTGAGCTTCTGGCCACCTAGAGGCAGCTAATTATTATCTTAAAGAACACAGCCCAGAGATTCCTAAGACTTCCTGGACTTCCTGCAGGCCTGGCCTCCCAGCCGGTCTTTGGTCATGGGACTTTCACCTCCGGCACGCCAAGACTCAAGGGCTTCTGTGGAGTTCAGCCCAGGTCTTTTTAGGGTGTGTAAAATAAGAATTTTTAACTGCTCACTCTCAGGCTGGCAGAGCCAAAGACATGTAGGCTTTTCACCTATAAAAATCCATGTCAAAAACAAACAAACAAAACCCCATATGCTCCAAAATGTCTGCCCTCAAATGTTTTCTATGCCTTTCTCTCATCTTCCCAGAGCTCCCAGTAGCAGAGAGACCATATTTCCATGAAAGCATTGAAAATATTGATTATATGAATGGTTATATCTTCCATATGTAAATGCAAATTTGTATTATACAGAAAACAATTCAAAGTCCTCTGGCTTCACCTACAGTATGTACTATTTTCTCCCATTAATTTGAATGATAGCGGTGCCCACCAAGAGAAGATGTTGCATCTCTATAGAAACTCCTCTGCGTGTAGCTCACATCACATTAACTTTCAGGAAAAAGTACAAAGAAACTGGAGATATTGGGGTTTGTCTGTTACTATACCTGCTGCTAAAAAATAACAGTACACAAGTGGCTACCTGAGGTTCATGTGTCTTAAACTATACATCTAACATTTACCTAGACCGTAAAGGCCAAAGTTGTAGATTGCATTTTGTTTCCTCGTGACCTTGTGCTACCTGATTTCATTTACTGTTTTTTTTTCCACCTTTGGTTGCCACAAAATTGTAAAAATAAACATATCGAGTAGAATGTATTTACTAAATGAATACCATGTATTTATCAAGAGACACTTCAAAGAGAATTTTTCTAATTTTGAAAAAAATGCTATAGTTGAGTAAATTTCAGTATACAAGTTAATATACCTTTACTTAATAATCATCATGAAGAAATAAATTTTTAGATTTTAGTAGTATTCAATATTGACTTTAGGTCATCTTTCTTTTCCGGGAAATTGTGTTATTAGTTCAAGAATTAATTAATTCACGAAGAAACCTTAAACTTAGCAGCCAACTGGGCAAGCCAAGAGATACACTTCTAGACTGGGTTCCCAGGGTTCCTAACAGATGAGTTTGGTAATTAGAAATGGACTTGAATAAGGAGGAGCAGCTAGGGTACAGAGTGTGACCTGACAGGGCCAAGGGAAATGAAACACTCGGTAATTCCCAGGGGGTTCCATTCCTGCAGGTCTTGCTAAAAGGCTTGACTCAAAGCAAAAACAATATAACTTATTTCTCCAACAATTAAGAACTTGCATGCTTTTTACTTTTGAAATTCATTAGTTCAGTTTTTGTTTGTTACCTTGATGTCTGTGTGAGCTATTTTGGGCTTCCATCTTTATATCTTAACATTATTTTTTTCTGCATATTTAATCTAGAAGGGTTTTAAGGTTTCTGCTATCTCTATTGTATTCTTGAGAAATAACTTTAATGCATAGAATCTTCCACTTAGATGTAAATGGGTCACTCATAACCAATTCACAATAAACTATTCCAAAAGCTATGAAATCAAGGACACTCAATACAGAACAGTTCATAGAAAATCTTTGTTCTTAGTATTACCTTTATATTCCTTTTTCCATTATTACTTTTAATAAACATCTTATTCTGGGATTGAATTTAAAAATCAGCATAATTTAAACCATTATTCTTTAATGTATTTCCAAAATGTGAAGTTAGGAAAAGAGTCAAGAGAAATAACAAATTAAAATTTAATATATTGCTTTAGAAAATAGACACTTTCTAAGATACATAATTTGCTGAAACTATATACAAAAATTAAATATCCAATTTGTCTTGTGTAATGACTCAATAAGTAAACAGCACGGATCAGCATTCCCCATGGTCTGTTTTGAGAAACACTATTTCAATTAGATAATTTGTGAAAAATACGTTTTCTTCTATTCCCAGACAATTTGGGGAGCCCTGTACATTGTACCATTGAGGCGACTATTTTTTCATAAGAGAATCTTAAATACTGCTTGTATACTTTTTTATAGAAACTTGTTACTTGTTCATCAAGCTTTTTTTTTTTTTTTGAAACCTATTGATAGCCCATGAAATATGTGCATTTGTGTTAGCTAATTGGCTTTATCCAAACGATAACTAAACTTTATATATCATTAGGACAAGAGGTAGTTTTGCGATTTGGAGTAGGGCACCTGTTAAACTTAGGGTTCTACCCTCACTGAGAGATAAGGGCTCTACTTCCCTTGATGTTTATATTTCAAATGTATTGCACAAAGGTCTCTAAGAAAGATATTTCAGTTTGTCATTTAAGAAAGACAAACGTAAAATGACAAATTTCCTAAAGTAAACATGAGAAAAAAGATAGAAGGGAACTCTCTTCCTGGAATTTCAATAGGAAAAAATTAAGCCTTTATTTTTAATTATATTTGTCTTCCTAATGCCAATAAATGGTAACTATTTTAATTTTTATGCTGACCAGAAATGAGATCATTGTTTACCTGGACACTCAGTTAAAACAAAAAAAAATATTAAAATTAATTAAAGAGTGAAATATGTTACATAATCAACCAATCAAAACATAGTTTTCCTGTTTTTTTTTTTTTTTTTTGCAGTTTTTGGCCGGGGCTGGGTTTGAACCCACCACCTCTGATATATGGTGCTGGTGCCCTACTCCTTTGAGCTACAGGCACCATCCAGTTTTCCTGTATATTAATAATACCAAATTAAAGAATCCCATCCATAATTAGTAATATAACATTCTCAGAGAAGAATGTGATAATTGCACTGAATCATTATGAGTAAAACTATTATACATTGTTAAAGAAGATGAATGAAGTGAATAAGAAATCACATTGCCTACAATGAAAAGAATCGGTGGCAGATGGTACCAATATATTCCACAGTGCCACTCTCTCTCAGTGTGCTGAGTACTTTTCAGGTTTGGCACCGCACTTCACATGGACAGTAATTCAGACCCCTGCAAACTGAGATTGCTGGGAAGTAAAAAGAAAATGAAGTTAATAAGGGGGAAAGAAAAGAAGGATGAATAAAGACGAATTGTCATCAATTACGTAATGTTAAAGCTATTGCAAGCTGGGTTCTTCCCAAAGCCACCTGGGTGATGATTTCAGTGCCTTTGAGGCCACATCTGTGGAAGGTGGGAGAAAGAAGCCAAGGTGGGCTGAGGGAGAAGTGAGACTGCAACATAGTCCAAAATCCAGGGACCCTAAGAGGAACTCTGAGACCCGAAGAACCCTTCAGGGTTGTTTGACTCTAGATGGCCAGGATCTTGTCATTCCTGCATCTGGGAACAGTATACAAGGCGAGGGGACGTTCTGCAGCTGAAGGGTCTGATTCACACCTGGGCAGCCCTGCTGTTGTTGCCTTCTGGGACCCATCGGGATGCGGACCTCAAAGCGTTATCGGAAGATTTTATACCAGTTTAAATAAGTGATGATATGGCAGTTGGAGAATTGCAACTACATACTACTTTTTCTCCTTATTTATATGTAGATTTTTGCCTATAAAATACAAATATGTCATGCCTACTAAGAAAAAGACAATTTACATTTTATTTCTTATTTTCAATGTTCACAATATTAGTAGATTATTTTATGTTATTTATACATTCATATATATGTTCTGGTTATACATACATTTTATTTTCTATTATAAGTATACCTTATATGATCTATGTTTATTTGATTTCATATTTTCGGTATTTGGCAATATTAGACTTCAAAATTCTCTATCAGAAATGTGTACTCTTTTACATGATAAATTATGAGCATCTAAGAAAAATATTTAACCCTTCAAATGGGTATGATAATATTTCCTTTGAATTGCAAGATGAAATGTGGTTCATGACTTTCATAACTTTGTATAATAACTAAAAGTGAGTACAATTTGAGGGAATCGTATTTTGAAAACAAAAATATTTTGATTTATCGTCAAATTCAGAGGTGTTGGCACTGAAGAAGGTCTTTTTTATGAGGTAGCTGTCTTTCCTTGAGGCTCTTCAAAGATAAAATGAATCTCCAGGAGTTATTACTCAAGATGAAAAATTCTTTAAAATATATAATTCAGCAACTACAGTACATTTGAAGTATATGCATAGTTTGTGTTTCATGGAATTAGTGACATTGTCTATTTTGTTCAGTAAGTTAGAAAAAAATGGCATTTTTCATTCGCACTAAAATATTTTCAATAAATAATTAATACTAATATATTTGCTAAAATGCTTTTTCTAGTTCTAATCAGTAATTATCGTCCATGAAAGATATTAATTACAAATCAAACAAAAATTACTATGCCAAGGAATTTAGAATGGAAAAGAATCTGGCGCAAATGTATACATATTATTTCTTAGACTTTATACATATAATCGAGGAGCTATCTATAATGTGCTGAACTATCATCTCCCTCATCATCTCATGAATAACAAGAGGCAGGAATCAGCTTTCTTAAAAATGATACATATATACACACACATAGGTCATGATATTTAATAAAATGTTTATAGATTTCTCAAATGTTGGTACTACGTGTGCACATTTTTGTCTTTGAAAGAAGTTATTTATTTTAGAATAAATTTAATTGTTTACATTGTTTTTATTAAACTATACACAAAGAACCTGTGGCTCCAAACCATTGCAATATTATGAAAAAAGCATATTAGTGAGATTTACTGGCCTGTTAGGTTTCTTTTAGTGAGTGAATACTTTAGTGGTTTTAAAAGCCAAATATAGATTAGCTAGCTTTATGGAATGCATCCCACATGAGCTATTGATCACGTGTATTCTACCTTGAAAAAGACAACATTGAAAGAAAAACACAAATAGAGTTATTGACAGAAACATTACAAACTACACTAGAACTAAGGTTCAATTAATGTTTCAATTTTATTTATTTTTCATGCAATATAAAGCCCTAGGGAATGTAAAGGGAGAAATATCAAGGTTGCAACACTCTGGTATGAAAAATACATCAAACATTAAATCATTTGGAGAACTACCCGGAGAAAGAGGTCCAAAGTGACAAAGCATAGAAAAATACTATGAGATGAAATTTTAAAAGGTGTCAACAAAACAACAAAGAACCTATAGCTTTCTGTCTTTTGAAATACCATGTAATCCTAGGATTTTAGCAGCAGTAGATTTTACAAATGAAAACCTAAACCCAGCATGGATTACTTCCTGCCTGGTCTGTGGTGGGGAAGAATGAAGCAGATATACCAGCACTTAAAAGTAAAAATGTGAATATACAAAATTAGAATGAAAATATAAAAGTTTGAAGTGAAGTATATTTTAAAGTTTCAGCTAATATAATGATGAAAGTGAAGTATTTGCAACCGTGAGTCAAACCAAATGTCAAAGCTGAGCCTTTCTTGATCACTCCCTGTCACTTAAAGACCAAAAGAGTAAGGGGTGCTGTGTTCATTTCTCTTGATTACTCTCTGCCAATTAAAAGCCAGAGGCATGCTGGGATGCCGTGTTCATTTCCTATTGCTAATGTAACACATGACTACAAACTCAGGAGCTTAGAACCAGGCTAATGATATAGCAGTTTCTGTAGGTCAGATTCTGATAGGTGCTCTTGAGGCCTTCTGCCTGGAGTCTCCAGAGGCTGCGGTCCAGCTTTACAGAGGGAAGCTCTGGGACAGGCTGCACTACCAGGCTGATTCAGATTATCTCCTGAGTTCAGTTCTTTTCAGATGTAGGGCTGAGGACCCATTGCCTTGCTAACTTTGAACCAGGGACTGTTCTTTGCACCTAGAGACTGTCCTCATCTTTTCTCTTCGTGTTTCCCATACGACTCTCTCCTGCCCTCCTGACATAGCAGGTCAAATCCCTTTCACACTTTTGCATCTTTCTTTCATCTCACCAATCTGGAGAGCATTCCTTGCTTTTAAACTTTCAGGCCACTATGTTTTCTGCTCCAGATAATTTAAAATAACCCCTCTATTTTAAAGTTTATAAATACAATGACAGCTGCAAAGTTATTTTTCACGACTTTTAAGGTTTAGGGAGTAGATATCTTTGAGGAATTATTTTGCCTACTCTAATCAATTTCATCAACAGGTAATACTTTATGGAACACACTGTTTGCTGCATGTTGGCTATTTGGTAAGGGCCTTTGGGGGACCCAAATTACTACTATGTAAGCGTTACTTTTGTGTGAGGCAACGTACAAAGCATCATTCATATATTAACTCATGTAATTGCCACAGTTACAATATTGGCAGGTATATTTTCATCACTATTTTATAAAACAGAAATAAAGGTAAAATAAGTCACCCAGGGTCAATGAGCTGATAAGCAGTAAATAGGATATTTGGTTCTAGAATCAACAATCTACATCACTTTACAATTTTAACTTCAATTGTTAGAAATTGGGTTGTTTTAATGCATAGAGATATAGGAAAGACTGTGTGTATTCTAGATGCACAGAGAGGTACAATAATATGAAACAATGAATCAATAATTGTTAGAATAGCGATTGATCATGCTTCTTTTAATCTCTTTGTCTTGTCCATAAATTGATTTCTCACATGCATCAATCCACCCAAGATCCAGCTCTTGGGAGAGTCTACAAGGTACAAAGCTTAGAAAACATTCACAGAACCATCTAGTATACTGAAAATACTCTGCCTCCAAATCTTGTGGGTCCTTGTTAGGTACATTATAGTCAAATCCAATAGTCAATAACACTTACAATAAAGGTAAATTTATATAAGGCTAAAAAATTAGAGACAGTCAAAGTAAGACTAACGTAATATTTTTGGCTTATACAATTTGAAATGAAAAGTATTGCTAATGTAAATAGCCATTTGTTACCTAGCAAATGGATTGGCTGCCCAGGACCCACAAAAGCCAATAACTGTGGCTTTTGAGAAAAGAAATAGGCTTTATTAGAAAACCAGCCAGCAAAAGGACATGAGTGGGGCTGAAATCTGTCTCCCATATTTGGGAATCAGGGACATGTTTTACGGGATCAGAGGGCTAGGAAAATGACTCAGGAATGTTAACGTGGCAGGCTCTGATGGGAAGAATTGAAATTTGACCACGTAAAAATAAACATCTCAGCTCCCCCTAATTCCTCATGCAGAAGAGAAGCAAAGGCTTCAGCCACCTGTAAAGAACTTGCCCCACAGATCTTTCATTAAGGGAATTCCTCACTGACCTGCCATAAGCAACGATGTACACGTTGTGACTTTAGATCCACAGGTTATGTCCAGCTCCAACAACTAAAGTAGATTCTAGGTGAATAATGAATTACACGTTTATCTTCACAGGCACAGCACTAGAGATAAGACAGGCTTAGACATTCGTCCCCTGACCAGGAACATCTGTGTCACCCATGCCTCCTTCACTCCCGTTCTCTCTTCTCAAAACCCCTCACCTTAGGTAAAACGTAGGCTTCCTGGGTCTTCCAAGAACATGACCATTTGGGCTCAACATGGGGAGGTCTCTTTGCTTTCTTATTCTCCCTTTACGCCTTTAAAAGCTGCAGCCTCCAAATTCCTCTTTTGAAAAACAACCGCAGATTTGTTTCTCCCAAGTGTTTTTCCTCAACTTCACGTCCATGTTTTTCCCTGGTGCATCCTCGACTTTTCCAACTGTGTGCATCCTCAACGTTGGCTGAACAACCCTCCATTGACTGACATTTTTGCCTCAGTCACTTATATGGGCTGAACCTTTTATGGTAAGGTATGTTAAGCAGAGTTTTATCCCACAGATCTTCGGGGTCAACAAATTCCTCACCCCCCGGGGAGTTCCAGCATTCAGGTTCTGAACATGTTTCCTTCTGGGAATTGTTAGAGGTCAGAAGTTTTTCTATTGCGCATATTCAGGAGAGCTGACTTGTAGCTTTTGGCTTCCTTACATCTTAAAGCAACTCCACATTTTGTTATCAACAGAGTAGGCCTAGTTTGGGCTGGTCCTCGGGTTACAATTTTACTAATGCCTTCATATTTAAATAGTATGAATAATTAAAGACAAATGCACATTTTTTATTTCACACTGTCAAGCTAGCAGTATAGAGGAGTGGGGGTTGGGTGTTAGAGAGGCCCTACTCCATAGCCTCTATTTACTACCTATGCAACCTGAGGCATTTTATTTCACATCTTAAAATTTTGGTTTCAGATATAGAAAGAGACTTCATAAAATGCGAATGGGCACTGACTTATACTGTAGTGAGACTTTAAACAGACAAAAATGCAAATTCCTTAGTTCATAGTACATAGTAGTCAGTATATGTCATTCTTAAAGACAGAACAAATTGTGGAAATTACTTTAAAATTTTAGACTATTTAATTAAAAAGAACTGAAGTATTATTGCAAAATGAGTGTTTTAAAATTCTGAGACTTTTTTTTTGCTTCTTACATACTTTTTAAATCATACTTCTTCTGGAAGTACAGACTAAAATCAGCCTTTATAGCTCCCGGTCAACAGAGAGTAATGTTTCACTCTAATAGTGTTCATAGATTAAACACTATATTCATATTTAATTATTTATTCATTCACTTACTTACTTGATCAAATATTTACTGATCTCTTCAATTATCAGTTGCTTATGAATGAGAATGAGGAGATAGAGAAATATGGGGATAACGGTTGTAATACGTCTTGTATATATGATCGCATACAAAAGTTAGAAATTCTAAAAAGAAAAAAAAAAGATTTTACTGAGGAGACCTGATAATATGATCCATGTCACAGAGAATGGAGAGACTGTCCAACTGGAAAAAAAAGGAAACGTAATTCATGCTGCAAGTACATCACACACGTATGGCATAGAATGTATCATATTGTGATTTATAATAAAAATGTGTACTTGATCTTCTCTATTTCTTGGCACACAGTTCCCGAAACTCTCAGAATCTCTTAAGATGTAAGTGACTTTGACTTCTTTTATGTGTTAATGAGATGATTGGCAGCTGGGGGGTCCTGGATAGCCTCAGGATGGGGGACACTTGCCAGATCAATCCTATGATAAAATGGGTTGGACCCCATCCTCACCCCTGCCACTCTGCAACCCTCAGCCTCCAAGGAGGAGAGAAAGACTAATGGTTGAGTTGGTTGCCAAGGCCCAATGATTAATCAGCCATAACTGTGTAATGAAACCTCCATAAAACCTTAAAAGAACGCGTTCAGAGGGCTTTCATGTTGCTGAACTTGTGAATGTCCTGGGAGTGTTTTGTGCACAGAGGGCATGGAGGCTGTGCAGCCTCCTCCCGAACCTGCCTCCTGCATTTCTTCCACGGTGCTGTTCAATCCCAGGTCATCATCTTCTGTGAAGTATCTTTCCTAATATCCTCTATAATAAACTACTACATGTAAGTAAATGTTTTCCTGAGCTCTGGGAGGCCCTCAAAATTTACTAAATCTGAATGGAGGATTGTGGGAACTCACATTTTGTGGCAGGTCCCCAAATGAGACTTTAAATCAGCATCTAAAGTATGGGAATAGTCTACGGGATTGAGCTCACAACCTGTGGGATCTGCCTCTAACTCCAGGTAGAGAGTGTCATAATTGAATTAAATTGTTGTACATTCAACTGGTATCTGCTGGAGAACTGGGTGTGGGCGTGGAGAAATCCCTGCACATTTTGGTGACCAAAGGTGTTGAGTAAGACTATGTTCCACAGATAGGACAGACATCAACAGTGTACTATAGCCGAGGAAGAAACCTCTGTGGGGCTATAGCTTAGTAGTCAAGGATGGCTGAGCAAAGGTAGACAACGGGGAGTTGGGACTGAAGTATCAGGAGTTGAGGATGAAACTATGAATAGAAGAAAGGTCTCAATAAAGCGACTTATGCTTTTTATTTAGTGAAATATAAGTTTTGACAGATATTAACATATTTGTAAGGAAAGTAAGTTAAAGGAGTGTCTTTACAATAAGCGTTTTTCCTGATTACTTCAGATAAGTGTGTGGTTCAGGTATAGATATTTAAGGCAATATTTCAGGTTTTTATTTCTCCGTAGAACACACCCCTCCAACTTGAAAATTCTCATTTACCTGGGGTTCTTTGCAAAATTCATATTGACCAATAGTTTTGCACAGGGCAGAAAAAATCTTGAGACATATTTAATGAAAATAAGTCTTATAGTAAAAAGAGAATTCTATCAAAAGGATACAGGGGGAAGAGACAGCTAATATAAGAAGAATGTCATAGGTTTCAAGGAGACATGGGGTACCTTAAGGAGACAATTGAATGGTTCTAGTAATGCTAGGAGAGAAGACATTAGAGAAATATTTTGGAGCATGATTTAAAGAATTGACTGACTAAGTGTATTCAGGATGTGACAGAAAGTGGAAGGTGAGGTTGACCCTGAAGTTTAGTTCATCAATCAAGTAGGTGATAAAATACAGTGCATCTTAGAAGGGTACAGTCGAACCTTACTAAATGCAGAATACAAATGTCTTCATATAATAACTGAGAAAATGCCAGGAAGGCTATGTTAATCAGTTTGATGAAAAGTTTCAGATTTTATATGAAACCAGCACATTGTACCCCTTGATTGCACTATTGTACACAGCTATGATTTAATAATAAAGACAATAAAGAAAAAGAAAGTAGGTGGTAAGTTTCTTGAGATAAGAAACAGATGAGAAACATTTCTAAAGAACCACCAATTCTGCTTAATTTGATATGACAGGTTTGAAATAGAAATACTCTTACTCATATGATAGCTTATGTTTACTAGACAAAAGAAAATCAAAGTTTTACATAAGGTAAAATATGCTCAGATGTAGTCATCCGATCCTGGGCAAGGTTTCGATTATGTTTTAAATGTAGACAAATCTGAAATTTTATTTTAAATTTTAAATGCCTTAAAAGGACAAAGATACTTACATTAATCATTAAGTACTAGATGAGAACAAAATGAATTCCTAATTTTTGTAACACACACGAAAACTGAAAAACATTGTCTTGAATACAATCCTGTTTTTTCCACAAATGTGAATTTATATCTAGACAAACGTCTACTTTAAAGATTGAGTCTTTATTTTCAATTATCTAAAAATAATCATGATGTCTATAGTCTAGACAAAATCACAAGTCATCTTGTGTCAATTTATTTCAATTAAAATAAACTTATCCTTAGGACAAATATAGTTCACCACATCAATGTTTAAAAGATAATTTTTAAAAGAAAACATTAAAAATGCCATATAAATTCTCTCAATATGTAGGTATATGTGTGTGTTTGTGTGTGTGTGATGTTACTCATTTGTTTGTTTTTCCTCTTAAAAACTATCTTCTGAAACTCTCAGCTAGGGAGCTATTCTGGCCTTGGCTAAGCTTCCTCACTTGGCTGGTTATCAGCTGAGCTAAACCTTGTGGTGACAGCAGTGCCTCCGGTCTATTCTACAAATCCTTCATTTTCCAACTGGCTAGCCTGGGTAGGTTCTCATGATAATGGAACAATCACAAGAGCAAATTTCCCACTGTGCAAGTCCATTCACACCCTTGCCAAGGTGTATCTACTAGCATGCCATCAAAGTGGCCAGAGAGTTCCAAGTCAAAGTGTAGTGCTTGCTGCCCTGCCCAATGTGGGAAGGTTTGCAAAATTACTTAGCAGAGGCTGTGGGTGAAGAATAGGTCCATGGATTTCAATGCATCACAGCCTGACACCCATCAAGAACTGTTTGGGATGTGAAATGTTACCCGACTTGTGAGCTCACCAGTAAGCTTAAGAGCCTGGGATAGTTTCATGGAAGCTGCCAGAAGACATGAGATGCCTGGGGCAGAGACAAATAACAGTTATTACTCACGGCAACACCAGAGGCCAGAATATCAGTATGTGCATGTCAGTTTGCTGCGTCCTCATCCCACAAGGAGCCGTGAAGAAGGACAGATGGCATCTGCTCACACCGTGGGTCGTTCTACATGAAAGAAACACTGAGCTGTAGGAGCCAGAATCATTTATAATGTGCAATAAGCATGCCTGTTCCTAGCTCCAGAGGGAAACACTAACTCTATCATACAAAATTTTTCACAAGATGTGCAGAAGAAACACAAGAGACTCATGGAAAATCATTTTCTAACAGTCCCCAAATGCAAGACTGGGGTATTTTCTCACTCTTCTGCTGTTTGTTTCCTGAATACTACTTTTTTCTTTCTTGTTTTCTCCCTTATTTTGATAAAACATTTCCCCTATAATTTATTAGAACATAAATAATAAGAAGTATATTTTTGAGATCATGGATGTTTTCATCATATTACATAAACATAATATGTTTCATCATATTAAAAATATATATACACACATGCACAATATTATCATATTAATATATATATATATATACACACACACATAAACATATAATTGTCAAGTATCATTTTCCCCCAGAATTATGAGAAATTTGAACATACTTATTCTCTGTATCCTATTTAACAGAATCTTTCTGGAAGGTTTTGGGATGTCTTTTTCCCAATGTTCTACAAATATAAGTCTTGAATAAGTCTGTTTTTATTTCATGTCAATTTTGTTTATTTCAATCTAGTGATTTTTTTGTCTATGTTTCTTCAAAATTTAATTGCATTATTCCTTTAAGACTTTTGAATCTTCCATTTTATTTTCCATTTCTTTCTGAGTTGGCTAGTGAATCTTTCCCACGTTCCCAAGATGAATTCTGACTTTACCCCTTATTGTATGAACTAAGGGAAGTTAAACAACTATGTATGACTCATTTTTCTCATTTGTAAAATTAAGATAATAATAGTTTATAGTTCATAAAGTTTTTTTAATATTAAATGTATGACAGCATACATTAAAGCATATATGAAATAAAAAAGATATCAGCTATATTTAAAGCATTTAATTTTCTATTACCTAGTTTTTTTCCATATATGTGCTTTTTCTTATGTGTCACTATTACCTTTTTTAAAAAAAGATTATAGTTTATTTACAAAGATGTAGTGTCTTCTTTGACATTATTTACAATGACTTTGGGTATTTCCTTTCAGATCTTGCACTGTTTCTCTTTTTTAAGAGTTTTTTTTTTGGTCTGATCTTTTGTCTTTTTCTTTTATTTTGGAGCATTTTTTTCTCATACATTCAATGCTCACTGGATAGCCATTTCTATTCGTGAGAAAGAGTTCTGTGTGTGTAGGTACGGGGTGTGGACTTTTGGCTTTGTTATAAGGCAGTAAATTGAAGCATGTTTGGAGGCCACTTAGCTCTTCAGAGAAGCATCTTCTGCCTGGTGTGAAAACTGCAGATTGATTGACACCGTGATAGGAAAAAATGCTGGAAAAAACTTGTGACTTCCACATTCCTGTACGTATAGTTCAATTAACCCTCTGTCTTAGTCTCTTCTTGATGCTATAATAAAATACCTTAATCTCTCAGCAATTTATAAGCATCATGCATTTATTATTCATAGTTGCAGATGCTGAGAAGTCCAAGGTCACAGCACCAGCAGTGGCAGGTTTGATGTCTGGTGAGGGTCCAGGCTCTGCTTCCAAGATGGTGCCATGAACACTGATTGCTCCAGAAGAGAAAAGCCTGTGTTCTCATTTGGTCCAAGAGATGAATGGCTAAATAGAAGAGAGTGCTCCTTTAAATTTTTTTTAGAACACTAATTCCATTAATGAGGACAGAGCACTCCTGACTCTAATACCTTCCCAATGGAGAGACCCCACCTCTCCATTTTATCATGTTGAATATTCCTTTTTTTTTTTTTTATTAAATCATAGCTGTGTACATTAGTGCAATCAAGGGGTACAATGTGCTGGTTTCATATATAATCTGAAATGTTTTCATCAAACTGTTTAACATACCCTTCATGGCATTTTCTTAGTTATTGTATGAAGACATTTGTATTCTGCATTTAGTAAGTTTCACCTGCACCCTTCTAAGATGCACCATAGGTGTGATCCCACCAATTACCCTCTCCCCACCCCTCCCTTCCCATATTCTTGTGTTATAGTTGGATTAGAGCCTCCATATGAAACCTTTAAATTAGCTTCATAGTAGGGCTGAATACATTGGATACTTTTTCTTCCATTCTTGAGATATTACTAAGAAGAATATGTTCCAGCTCCATCCATGTAAACATGAAAGAGGTAAAGTCTCCATCTTTCTTTAAGGCTGCATAGTATTCCATTGTATACATATACCACAATTTATTAATCCATTCATGGGTCGATGGGCACTTGGGCTTAAACTTAAGACATGAAACTATCAAAATATTAGGAGAAAGTGCAGGGGAAACTCTTGAAGGAATTGGCTTGGGTGAATACTTTATGAGGAGGACTCCCCAGGCAATTGAAGCAGTATCAAAAATACACTACTGGGACCTGATCAAACTAAAAAGCTTCTGTACAGCCAAGAACAGAGTAAGTATAGCAAGCAGACAGCCCTCAGAATGGGAGAAGATATTTGCAAGTTGTGCCTCCAACAAAGGTTTAATATCCAGAATACACAGAGAACTCAAACGTATTAGCAAAAAAAGAATAAGTGATCCCATCTCAGGGTGGGCAAAGTACTTGAAGGGAAACTTCTCTAAAGAAGACAGGTGCACGGCCTATAGATACATGAAAAATGCTCATCATCCTTAATCATCAGAGAAATGCAAATCAAAACTACTTTGCGATATCACCTAACTCCAATAAGATTAGCCCACATGACAAAATCCCAAAACCAGAGATGTTGGCGTGGATGTGGAGAAAAGGGAACACTTCTACCCTGCTGGTGGGAATGCAAACTAATACGTGCCATTCGATCCGATAAGATTGTGGTTTTCATCCTCAGAATTGTGAAGGAATTTGTGCATGTTAGTACGATCCAGTGTTGCTGCCAAGCTGGGCATGACTTTTAATAATTTGTGAAGAAATGCTCTCTGACTTTCTTGAGGGGCTCACTGGGTCTCCAGGAGACCCAGTGTGTGTGTCACCCACACTCATCTGCGTCTTTTCTGGTACCTGCCACTAACTGCTTGTTTGTTATAGGGATCTTGGTTCTTAAGTACCTTATTTCTCTTCAGCTTTATTTATGATAAAAACATGACCAACACCCGGATTTATTACTTTCACAGTAATGTGGGTTTGAACGAAATAACAAATATGCCCTGTGGAATAAATAATATCTGGACACTCACAAAAACCTGACAGGAGTTTTCCTTTCCTAATTCCTATTAGTTTCCTTTACAGGAGCTTTAATAATAAAATAACAAATCGCTAAAGATAATAGTTTCCTTGAGAGTTTTCATGGAGAATATATTAATAGCAGTAATACTACTGGTTATAGTTTTATACATTGTTTTAATATATGCAAATAGCAGATGCCCTTAAAACTAAGGTTGTTGAGGGGATATTGGATAAAAAGACAGTATCTATTTTCCTTTTCCCTCAAATCCCTTGAAATGACAATAAAAAGGACTTTTAAAGGGATTAGAGAGGAATAAATGTATAATGTCACTGGAAGACAGAACAGGAGGTACCAATAGCAGCCCGGAGTATTAAGGATGCTTGGAGGTGAGAAATCAGGTGGAAACTGCTACAAAATAGCAAGTTTAAAGCCCTTAGGAGGTTGCTGTTATTAACTTTATGCCGATAAATTTAAATATATATAATTTTTAGGAAGATGTAAATTGCTACAATTTATATAAGAAGAAATAGAAAGCCTGAATAACTCATCAATTGTAAAGAAACTGAATTAGTAATCAATAATTCCCTCCATCCACTGTGTTCAACTTTAACGGTTTTCTAAAGTCAACAATGTGTGATCCCCGTTGTTCCACATCCCACCCAACCCTTGGTGTTCTCTATTTTTAAAATTGTAGGCATTCGAGCAAGTCTGGAGTGTAATCTTATCATGACTCAAATTTGCATTCACCTGATGCTAATGATGCTGAGTGTATTTTCATGTACCTTTTGGCCATTTAGATATCCTCTTTGGTCAAATGCCCATTGAAAAGTTTTGTCCATTTGAGGATGGGGGAAGGGCAAGAAATAGCTATCTTTTTTTTACTGATTAATAGGATATAATTTTTTTACATATACCATATATGTGTATTACAAATATTCTCTGAAGCTTGTGTTGTCACTCATCTTTTCTTATGCAAAAAGTTCTTTAATGATGTCCAATTTCTCAATTTTTTCCTTATTCTTTTTTTTTTTTTGAGACAGAGTCTCACTTTGTCACCCCTGGTAGAGTGCTGAGTGCCAAGGCATCATAGTTCACCTCAACTCTTGGGCTCAAGCAAACCTGAGTAGCTGGGAATACAGGTGCCCACCACAACGTATCTTTTAGGGACAAGGTATCACTCTTGCTCAAGTTGGTCTTGATATCTGCCCGCCATGGCTTCCCAGAGTGCTGGGATTACAGGCATGAGCCACTGCACCAGACCCCTTTTGCTTTATTCTTAATGTTTTTGGTGTTCTATGGAAGATATCTTTGCATATTCCAATTTTATATTCCTATGTTATCTTCACATTTAAGTCCAATATTAATTTTGAATTGGTCTTAATGAATTGTGCAAAGAAGAAATCAATATTTTTTGTCTTCTGTATACGTATGGAATTAACTCGGTGTCATTTGTTGAAAAGACCATACATTCACCACTACTTTACAACAGCAGCCTTTCTCATAAATCAAATGGCATAGCTTCTGTTGGTCTATTTCTGAATTCTGGGTTTTCTTAATTGATCTACTTGTTTCTCCTTACATCAATATCACACTGGTAATTACTGTAGCATTGTATAAGTATTGATGTCTAAGTGTAAGTGTTTAATTCTTCAATTATCTTGAGTTCTCTTGGCCCTTAGTTGTTCTATGTAAAATTTACAAGCAACCTGTCAGTTTTCTGTCTCACACACACATACACACAGAGCTGTGGGATTTGAATGGAATTGAATTAAATTTATGGATCGGTTTAGGGAAAACTGACAACTTTTTAATATTGTGTTTTCTTATCCATGAGTATGGTATACTTCTCTTTTTTAAGTCTTCTTTAATTTCTTTCCATAATGTTTTGTGGGTTTTATTGCAGAGGTCTTATACATATTATATTGGATAAGTATTTGATGTTTTACGCTAATATAAATGGTATTATAAAAATCCATTTTTGGTACATAGATGTATAGTGATTTTTGCATATCAAATTTCAGGTCCAGAGACCTGTTGAATACACTTTCTATTTGTAATAGTTTATCCTTATGGCTGGTCCATGTACTTAATTACATTGTCTGCAAATCATCATGATGCTTGTATTTCTTTCCAATCCTTTCTTTTTTTGTTCTTTTAAGATGGTCTCACTTCGTTGCCTGGTCTAGAGTGCCATGGCCTCAGCCAGGCTCACAGAAACTTCAAACTCCCAGGCTCAAGCAATCCTCCAGCCTCAGCCTTCTTAGTAGCTGTGACTACAGGTACCCACCACAATACCATCTAATTCTTTTCCAATTTTTATATTTCTTTATATACTGTCTTATTTTATTTTCTGGAACCTTCAGCACAATGTTCAGAACTGGTGATAGGTGGAACTAGGTCACATGTCTGTTTTATTACTTATCTCAGGAGAAAACTTTGTACTATTTCCCTATTAAATATAATATCTGTTGTAGGATTTGCAGAAACTACATGTCTGCTTCTAGTTTTCTATAATTCCTTAAGGTACTGAATTTTATCCAATAATTATCCTTCCTCTAGTGAGAGGATCATACAATTTTTTATTCTGTTAAGATGGAAAATTGCACTGATTGATTTTTCTGATGTTAAGCAACTTTGCTTTTTTGGAATAAATTCAACTTGGCCATGATGTATTTTGTATGCACGGTGGACATAAAATTCATGTGCATTTCAATAGCACACAAACTTTATGTCCACCCTGTGTTATGCTAAATATGTTGTATATGAGTTTTGCATCGATGCTCATGAATGTGAAAAAGCTGGAATATTACTTTGTTGTTCTACTATTAACAGGCTTTTATACTAAGAGGTATCTCTGGAGTCTTGATCCTTAAAGTCCCAGCAGCGTTGACTGTTTCCAATATCTTCAGATAGGGGGGCTTTTTTTTTAAATGCTATCAAGCTTTGAAAATTATTCTCAAGGTAGTGTTTATGTAATACAAGCTACTCATTTATAGCCAGAAGCAAAACTTTTGTCTTTCACAGACTTAAAGAGCAAACAAAATTACAAACAAATGTCTAAGCTTTAGTTAACTGATCCATTTCAGTTTGTAAAAGATTCTTAGTTACCAAAAGGAAGGAATCTTTATTGTACATTTTTTTATTCTTTCTTTTATTGTTCAGGGTTCATTGAGGGTATAAAGAATTAGGTTACACTGATTGCATTTGTTAGATAAAGTCCCTCTTTTAAATGTGCAAAAGGAGGGTTTTAACTTTCAGTGTCCTCATGTTTTAAAAGAAAATTGTAGAGAAATAAATAAAATTAATTATAGTCCGAATATTTCTTATCTTAAAAGTGAAAAAAAGTGATTCAGTTAGAAAATGTTAATGTGGCCAAGTCTGTGACATTTTTCAAATATTGATCAATTATCATAGTAAGGAACATGGTAGCACCCTCAGGGATGAAACCCCAAATTTTCTTGAATGAAAAATAGGAGAACTTGAGTATCCATATCTTACAACAATTCTCAGTAAGAAAGAAACATTATTGGCTTGGTACCTGTAGTTCAACAGCAAGGGTGCCAGTCAAATACACTAGAGCTGGTGGGTTCAAACCCAGCCCGGGCCTCCAAACAACAATGACAATTACAACAAAAAAATAGCCAGGCATTGTGGCAGGCGCCTGTAGTCCCAGCTACCTGGGAGGCTGAGGCAAGAGAATCGCTTAAACCCAAGAGTTTGAGATTGATATGAGCTGTGATGCCATGGCACTCTACCGAGGGTGACATAATGAGAATCTGTCTCAAAAAAAAAGAAAGAAAGAAAGAAAGAAAGAAAGAAAGAAAGAAAGAAAGGAAGGAAGGAAGGAAGGAAGGAAGGAAGGAAGGAAGGAAGGAAGGAAGGAGAGAGAGAGAGAGAGAGAGAGAGAGAGAGAGAGAGAGAGAGAGAAAGAAAGAAAGAAAGAAAGAAAGAAAGAAAGAAAGAAAGAAAGAAAGAAAGAAAGAAAGAAAGAAAGAAAGAAAGAAAGGAAAGAAAGATTATCTGAGTGGAAGGATGGTCAAATTATACCCATTAATTTTAAGTGGAGGTTAAATAAATTTCTTGGATCTGGCTAAGGAATGTGAGATGTAGCCTACAGTAATAAAATTTATGATAAAGTCAATCTAAAATCAGTATAAACATAAAAATCAGGGAGGGGTGAGTTGAAAGTAGAAAAGTTGAGATAACAGACTCCTTTGTTGAACACCCTCTGTATACTATGTGTTTTGCTTGAGGCTTTACTGGCATTTCTCTCACTTAATCCCTGCAATGTAGTAAAATATTTTTAATCCCCATTTTACAAAAGAGGAAATTGAGGTTTTATAAAAATAAAGGACTTCTCAAACATCACATAGATGGTGGGCTTCAAATCTAGCTCGATTTGACCCTAGAATCCCTACTCTTTCTACTAAACCAGGCTGAGATTAGACAGGAGAGAAGTGGGACATGGTGGCTCACACCTGTAATCCTAGCACTTTGGGAAGGTTGAGGCAGGAGGATCCCTTGAGCCCAGGAATTCACGGCTATGGATCCTGCTACTGCACCACAACCCAAGTGAAAGAACAAGAAAAACAAAACAAAACAAAAGAGGAGGAGCAGGAAAACCAGGTGTTCTTCTTAGGGGAGACTGGATTTCTTATTAATAAGCTCTGCAAAAGAGAGTTCCAGGAAGGTCAAGTTTAGTTACATGTTCATAGTTTGTTGGGTAAGGATTTTATGTGGGGTGTGTATTTCCTTTGTCACTGGAGTTCTTGGTATGATCTCAAATAAAAACATTTCCTGTTTACTACTAACTGGGCTAACATCCTGCAATCAAGCAAGATAAACAAACTCTAACATTTTTCTGCCTTATGTAGGGTTAGAATCTATATATCTGAAGTTGACGTGCTCAGTAGTTTAGGAAATAGTGCAAGTAAGGCCAAGTCATGAATTAGATCTGCATTTCCTAAATGTGTTTTACAGAACACACTGGTCCTACCTATTAATAGATGTCATTCAGAAAAAAGTTAGTGTCTGGGGGGCTCATAGTAAAACATGTTCATAAACCCTGGATTAAACAAATTTCTTTATTTTAGACTTTTGTAAACTTTAAAAATATTGATATGAATGGATTAACAAACTGTGAACTACACACACACACACCATGGAGTGCTATTCAGCCGTAAGAAAAGATGGAGACTTCACATGGAGTTGAAACATATAGGAAAGCATCACAAGAATGAGAAAAAAAGGCGGCACCCATAGCTCAATCAGCAGGGCGCCAGCCACATACACTGGGGGTGGCAGGTTCAAACCCAGCCCCAGCTAGCTAAAAAAACAACAATGCAACTGCAACAAAAAAAATAGCCGGGCGTTGTGGTGGGCGCCTATAATCCCAGCTACTTGGAAGGCTGAGGCAAGAGAATTACTTAAGCCCAAGGGTTTGAGGTTGCTGTGAACTGTGATGCCACAGCACTCTACCCAGGGCAACAGCTTGAGACTGTGTCTCAAAAAACAAAAAGGAAAAAAAAATCCAATGTACTCAAAACTAATATGAAACCCATATGTAAACAACTACATGCCCACACAAATAATAAAACACAAATATAGCAAAGAGGAAGGAAAAGGAGGGAGGGAGAAGGGAGGAGGAAGGAAGATTGATCTCACCTAATGTGCACAATGGAAGGGTGTTCAGCACGCCCCCTATGGGCGAAGGGCTCAACTACAACTTGGACTTTGCCTTAGAAGTGAAAACAATGCAACCTCAACGTTTGTACCCTCATATTAGTTTGAAATAAATAAAACATATGAATATGTGCTGTGAATCTTCAGGAGCAGTGCCCAGTGTTTTCCCAACTGATTGGCTTCAGGATATGGTTCAAGGATCATCTTCTAGGTGGGTCTTTTATTTCTAGACCATATTTTGGGAAAGGATGAGTTAGATGCTTTATAGGCCAATTAATTTTACAACAACACACTGTATCGCCAGTTGGGGGGAGGGTGGTATAAAACCACAAACAAGGTAGCTGCAAGGATTGGCCCTCCTGGTGAAGTGGTATAGACCCAGGCACTAAAGATGTGGCACAGAGCCTGGGGGACTTCCCGAAGAGATACTGTGGAGGGGATTCCTACGGGGGAGAGAATTTAGACAAGATGATGTTTAATTTATATGTTTTACACTGTAAGTTTCTTTGTTTCCATGAAAACCATGATCCCTTTTAGAAATACAAATGAAGAAAAAGTGGTGTGATAATTGTGATTTACAATGACACTTATGTCTTTGGTCTTTGTCTTGTATCCTGGCACAGAGTTCCAAAAAACCCATGGTATCACTGAAGAGATGTTTATGTTTGTAGGCTAATAAGATCACTGGGGGCTGGGGGTTCCTAGGTAGCCAGGGGTGGGGGCTGATTGCCAAGGAAACCAATCCTGTCATCAGAGGGTTGGAACTCTTAGTCCCATCCCCAGACCTACTGAGTGAGAAGAGCTGTAGGTTGAATTGATCACCAAGGGCCAGTGATTCGATCAATCATGCCTACATAATGAAGCCCCCATGGAACCCCAAAAGGATGAGGCTTACAGAGCTGCCAAGTTGCTGGAAGGTGGAGGCACTGGGATGGGCGTGCACTGGGCAGGACCCCGAAAGTTAGGCCACTTCCCCCATAACTTAGCCCCATACCTCCCACTCCCCCATAACTTGCCCCATACCTCCCACCCGTTCCCCCATAACTTGCTCTATACCTCCCACCCATTCCCCCATAACTTGCTCTATGTCTTTTCCAGCTGGCTGTTTATCTGCATCCTTTGTAATTCCCTTTATAATACATTGGTAAATTAAATGCATGTTTCCCTGAGTTCTGTGAGCCCTTCTAGCAAATGACTAAACCAAAGAAGGGGTACTAGAAACTTCTAATTTGTAACTGTGTAGGCAGAAACAGAGGTGACAATCTGGGTCTTACTGATAGAATTTGAAGGAAGGCAGCCACGTGGGTCTCAGCCTTTACCCTCTGGAGTCCGCGCTGACCCCAGGCAGAGTCAGCAGTAAGTCGCTAGACTCCCTGTTGGGAGTCTCCCTGTTGGGAGTCTCACTTGGTTTCGGGGGAGAAAACCCACACACCTAGCATGGGAATCCTATTGTGCTGAGAACTATCTTAGTCCATTTGTGTTACCATACAGGAACACCTGAGGCTGGGTAATTCATAAAGAAAAGAGGTATGTTTGGCTCATGGTTCTGCGGGCTGTGCAGGACATCTGGAGCCAGGATCTGCTTCCAGTGAGAGACTCAGGCTACTTCCACTAGGGCTGCAAGGGAAAGGGGGAGGTCACATGGTGAGTGAGGGGGAGAAAGAGAGAGAAAAGAAAGACAGAGAGAAGGAAGGTACCAGGCTGTTTTCAACAACCAGTTCTGGGAACTACCAGTGAGAAGTCCCTCATTACTGTGAGGACAGCATCAAGGGATTCACTCCCATGACCCAAACCCTCCCAGCAGACCCCGTTACTGCCCAACCAGGTAGCCATCCCACTGCTCAAGAGGAAGCCCTCCCACAAAGACAGAAGGTGTGACAGCAGAGAAAGGGTTTAACATCACAGGTGCCATCTGAAGGGAGGGGAGGAATTCTCAGATCCATCTTCCAGAAAATTTGGAAGAAAGGGTTTTAAAGACAGCTTGGCAGGTAAAGGAAGGGCTGGAGAACTGGATCTGCTAATTGGCAGGGTCCAGGGTGGAACCATCGGGGTGGAGAAAGCGTCTTTGCTGAGTCCATTCTTGGTGTGAGGGTCACAAGGCTGGTTGAGTCAGTTCCTCAGTACGGGCCACTGGTCTGGATGGGTCAGCCATTCCACTAGACTGCGGGTCCTGGAAGATATTTCAGAAACTACCCCTAGGTTTTAAAAAGATGATATTCTCTGCAGAGAAAGTGAAGACTCGTTATGACCAGCAGCTATGTGACTCCGGAGTAGCAATTACAGAGAGGCAAACCGAGGGAAGGGGCTGATTTTTATCAAGCAAACAAGGAGACAGTGGCTGATTATTGTCATTATTTTATCCTTATTTGTAGGGTTGTAGGCCTTAACCCCAGTTCTCACTTTCTATCCCTTTATTAACATGTAAAATGCAGTTTCAGCCCCACCTCCAACATGAGGCTTGGTGAGGCCAAACTATTCAAACCATAGCAAGAGTACAGTCGGAAAAAAATGCCATAGTTTCCCCCTATCTTATACAACTGGCATGTCGTAACCATGTGGATTAGTTAGGTAAAGTCTCAGCTGCCATAACAGAGACACACAATGCAGTGGTTTAAATAAAATAGCTTATTTCTTCTGTAAAAGTCTCCAGGTGAGCACTTCAGGTTGGGTTGGCTCCATTCCCGGAGATTCCTCAGGGTCGGGGGTTCCCTCCACCTCATTGCTCTGTTTTGGGGGGCTTTATCCTCTTCTATGGGTTTTTATGGCTTACTAGCCACCTGTTTTCTATTTCCCAGTAAAACAGAGTCCCAGGCAAGCAATCTTTTAAAAATCAGGTAAGGCTAAAGTTCTCTGCATCAGTTTGCTCACATGGCTTTGGGACAAGTTAATCACATGGTCAAACCTAGCTACAAAATTGAGGGGAAGCCCCATCTCTCACTAGGCAGCTACCTGCGCAAGAAGAAGAGGAGAAGAGATTTGGGGAGAAGAACTAAGACCCTGTGGCACTGTGGTTGCGACAGACACGAGCCGGCGATGTCACCTGGATACCACTAACATTGACCAACAAACAACCGGTTCCGAATTACCAAATCCTTCCAAGAAAAATACTGAGTTTTTGTCAGTATGCTACTTAAGTACTCTGATTCATGGAGCAAGGAATCCTTGGAAGAGCTCTGATTATCTGTTGAGGCTGGATCAGCACAAGTCTAAGGGAGGACAAGGCCCAGTACACCATTCCTCGTGAATTTCCTTTGCAAACTCACTTCTTGCCATCATTCAGGTTCCTTAACTGATTTTTTTAAAATGGCTCAAGAGGGGAGGAAAACTGAGTTTTATTCAACTTCAACTTCAGCAACATGTGGGCAGAAACAAGCCCAGGAGTAGAGTAAAAACAAAAATAAAAGCCCACATAGGCTTCTGACTTTGGGCGCATGTACAGCCACAGAGTCCTGAGGCCGACCTGCTGGCCTGCCAGGCTTGGGCTCCCTTCATCTTCTCCTAAGGATGCTGCCACAGGTGTCATATCTGGGGCTCTGCTCCTTTCTTTAGTTTCTCCCACACAGCGGCAACGTTCCCTTGTGAAGGCATCCCCTTTGTCTACAGACACCTTCGAATCTATAGAATGGGTGGCGTCCACATGAAACAATGTGAGTTCTGAAACTCCCCAAACTGTTTCTCTAACCACCTATGTCAGAAATTCCACCATCTCAGATACAGCGTCTGGGGATTTGGAAGTTTCGGAAGTCTTCAAGAGTTCTTGAAGGTGATACCACCTCCAGGAGAGAAAAATATCATAGTTATCCTCAAACCCGGCCACCAAATCAACTTAGAGTTGTTTCAAAACTGCAAAAGCTTGGGTCCTCCTCTTCACTTACTAAGTCAGAATCTCTGGAATGGGTTCTGGGATTTTCAACCTTCCAGTTGATTCTATGCCTGAGTTTGGGAACCTGGGACCATTCTCGGTTAAACATTCAGAGATGTATCAGCAGCCGACAGTTGTTCTGCGGGAGGATGATTAAGTTGGGGAGAAGTAGCGAGCAGGAACAGAAGGATCTAGAAACTCCATGGAAAGCCTTCAAAGACAAACATGGCCCCTTCTCAGTTTTGTTTAGCCTTGACCAACAAAAAGGCTAGCTGAACAACAACAACAACAAAAGTGGCTAGCTGTAAAACAACACACAGCACTGCATCAGCTCTCATCTTACAGAAATGTCTGATCTTATTCTCTTTCTAACCACAAGGAAATATGTCACATTTTTGTTTTTTGTTTTCTTCTTATTTATAAGATCAACAGAATGTGGTTGTTAGCTTGGAAGAATCTTCTGAATTCTTAGGAGAAATCCTCTAAGGGACTTGGGCACCATCCTTCACTCCCAGACAGGGGGACAGGACTACTTGGAAAGGTGATCAGTTCCCCAGGAACAAGACCAGAAGGGGAAGGCCACGTCCAGCACTCTGCGGCTGCCCTTGTGTGTATCAGGCCTTCAGAAGGAGCAGGAACCTTTTCCTTACATCCAACCTCATCTTTTCTGCTTGATATTCAAGTCTATTTTCTCTGACTTTCTGTCGTCTGGAGAGATGGAGAACAGCTGTTTGGGGACCTCCCAATTCCTGAAGCTAAAGAATTTTCCCATTAACATTTTTTTTCAGGCTAAATAACTCTGATTTCCATAACCTTTCTTATGCTCTCATTGCGGAGGCCTTTATTTTCATAGTTCTCCTTTGGATGTAATTCTTCCAATGAGAAATGAATCAATGCCAAATACAACCAAAGAGTTCTTTCCTGTTTTTTCTATGACATTCTCCAATTAATATGATTGTCTTGGTTTTTTAAAAACAGCTTTGCTAGCTATTGCTAATTTATATTAAATATGTGGTCCCCATGTTCTTGGGGTATTAGGGACTGTTACTTGTACAGAGCAAATAGTTCTAGGGTATGTAGATCACTATGCAAGTTTTGAGACAGACTGTTATTTCATTTCTAAGAAACACAGTCCACAGCATCCATTCTGATTCACCTGTGCAGAGTGGCTGGGAGGACTTCATTTGCTTCCTTCCACCAGGATTTTATATTTAATTTTTATGTATCTCACAGGTTCATATGACCCATGGTAGAAATCCAGAGACCTGTGTTCTAGACTTCATTTTGCCACACTTAAACTATAACTTCTTGTTTATCTCTTAAAACCTATTTGAGTCTGTTTGTTTCATCTATAAAGTGAGTCAGATGGATTAGCTGACCTTTAAATTCACTCCCACTCTAAAATTCTTATTTCTACTTATTTTGTTTTGATTTGTGTCTGATTTCTCAGTAACAAAACAGTCTGAACACCCATGGCAGAGTAATACATTTCTTAAAGCTGTATCACTTTCTCGCTTATAATAATTATTTCTATCAAATTATACCTACCACAGCTTTCCTACTAGATAAAACACTCCTTAAAGGCAGCACCAGGTAGGTATATAATTGGTTTTAGCACAGTGCTTTCCCAATAAACATTTGTTAAAAGAGTCTATGCATAAATATTTAATGTTCCTCTGCCAAGTCTAGAGGAACAATCTTAGGAGTAGGAAAAATGATACTGATACTGTTGTCTTCTGTGTCCTGTGGTGAGATACCTACCCCATTTAGACTGGCCTCCTGTGGATAACCTATTGCAAGGGTGTTTTCCCCGGGAGAAATTAAGGGACTTTAAAAGATTTGTGGTATAAAAAGAACAAATGCTCCAGACTGCAGATTAGAAACCAGGAAAGGCTAAAAAGCAGAGAATAGTTTTAAGGTGACAAAAAAGTATCTGAAAGAAGAAAAGGACAGGTTTTCCTGCATAGGCTAAAGCCAAGAGATTAAACTCTGCCCAGAAGGTTGAGAACAGAAGTTCAGTATTTGGTTTCAGGGAAATTAGTGAAAACAGTCTTCAAAGCTGGACCTTATCAACTCTGGGCACCTGTGATTTCCTAACTTGTAAAAACTTTCAACTTTTATTGACTCATCGTGTGAGAGAGCCCGTATTACTGTAGACCAGAGACCCAAAGGCCAGGAGGCTGTTGTCATGGTGACAACTCAACCATGAAAATGGCACAAACTGGAGTTCAGGGGGTAGACGTGAGAGGTTGGAGTCCAGGGGGTTAATGTGAGAGGTTCGAGTCCAGGGGTAGACGTGAGAGGTTGGAGCCCAGTGGGGTCAATGTGAGAGGTTGGAGTCCAGGGGTAGATGTGAGAGGTTGGAGTCCAGGGAATAAACGTGAGAGTTTGGAACTGAGAGAGTAGACCTGAGAGGTTGGAACCCAGCGGGTAGATGCGAGAGGTTGGAACCCACGGGGTAGATGCGAGAGGTTGGAACCCAGAGGGTAGACGTGAGAGGTTGGAACCCAGGGGGTAGACGTGAGAGGTTGAAACCCAGGGGGTAGACGCGAGAGGTTGGAACCCAGGGGGTAGACGTGAGAGGTTTGAACCCAGGGGGTAGACGTGAGAGGTTGGAACCCAGGGTGTAGACATGAGAGGTTGGAACCCAGGGGGTACACGTGAGAGGTTGGAACCCAGGGGGTAGACGTAAGAGGTTGAAACCCAGGGGGTAGACGTGAGAGGTTGGAGCCCAGGGAGGTCAATGTGAGAGGTTGGACCCCAGGGGTAGACGTGAGAGGTTGAAACCCAGGGGTAGACGTGAGAGGTTGGAACCCAGGGGGTAGACGTGGGAGGTTGAAACCCAGGGGGTAGACGTGAGAGGTTGTAGCCCAGGGGGGTCAATGTGAGAGGTTGGAACCCAGGGGGTAGACGTGAGAGGTTGGAACCCAGAGGGTACACGTGAGAGGTTGGAACCCAGGGGTAGATGTGAGAGGTTGGAACCCAGGGGGTAGACATGAGAGGTTGGAGAGCTTCTAGGCTGAAAGCACAATCAAGTGGTCCATGCTGTGGGGAGGAGATCACCGATGAGCTGACGCCCAGAAAGAAGGCCATCTTTGGGAACAGCTAATCCACTGTGGACCATTCTTATTCTCCTACAGTCTTGGAAGAAATGTGGTAGGCATAACAAAAAAAAATAGTTTTATTTTTATCTTTACTAGGTCTTTGACACAGTGGGATAGAATCTGATATGGACCAAGACACCAGAACTCAATGTGCGCCGTAGACACCCATGCCGACGTCACTGTCTCCTACCTTCCACCTGCCAGGAATCCTACAGTGACCTCCTGGCCGAGAAAATAAAATTTAGTGTTTAGACTATGTTCTGAGCCCCAGAGGCACACTCCACGCCCCACTCCCCCTTGTTTTTGCTCCTATTGGAACAACTGATGCTGCTTCTGCATGAGTTAAAAGCCAAGGACTCTGGAGAGCAGAGCAATAAGCACCCTCTTCTCTGAAGATGATATGATTTTATTCTCACAGTCTAAAAACAGCCTTCTAAGAAAACAGTCTCTGTGATCAGGTTACTTTCAGAGACAATGGTCACAAATTAACTATTCTAAGACCAAGAGCACGATTTCTGGTAGCGGCCTCCTGACCCGTCCAGGTTCATGTTCAGGCTAGTCAGTGGAGCATTTTGCTATGAGTATGGTCTCTGGGGCTGCTCTGCTTGGTTCTGACTCTTAGTAATTGGGTGACATTTACTTAACAATTCTTGACCTCAGTTTTTTCATGTGTAAAATTGGTTAATAATCATCATAGTTCTTACCTAATAAAGTTGTTTTGAAGAATGAATGTGCTTATATGTAACATGCTTAGAGCAGTACTCAATAAATGGTAACTATATATGGCTACTAATCCCAACCACTGTAAGTAGACCAGCAGTGTCCAACCCAAGACCCCAGGCCACAAATAGATTATGTGAGGACATTTTTGCTTATCTGTGATATTGAATATCATGAAAATTATGTGTGGAACTTATTTTTTGTTGTTGTTCACCAGCTTTTGTTAGTGCTTGTGTATTTCGTGTGTTGCCCGAGACAAGGCTTCTTCTTCCAATGAGGTACAGAGAATCCAAAGGTTGGACACCCCCACATCATGTTTACCAGTTTCCAAGATGTAATTGTTAATGTTTTTAGAAACCCAAGAAAGTTCAATTACTCAATGCTAAGCATTCTGTACGCATTATTACTGTATCGTTTTGTTTGGAGGTTCCCCCCCACTTTGTTATTGTTGTTGTTGTTGCTTTTGAGACATAGTCTTGCTCTGTCACCCCAGCTACAGTGCCATGGCATCATTATACAACTCACTACAACCTCCTACACTACAAGCTCAAACTCACTACAACCTCAAACTCATGGCCTCAAGTGATCTTCCTGTCCTCAAGCCTGGACTACAGGCACGTGCTGTGATACCCAGCGAATTTTTCTATTTTTAACAGAGGACAGGGCTTGCCCTTGCTCAGGCTAGTCTTAAACTCCTGAGTTCAAGCAATCCACCTGCCTCAGCCTCCCAGAGTGGTAGGATTACGGACATAAACCACTGCACCAGCCTATTTTGAGTTTTTGATTGCTGTTGTTTAATGATCAAGATGAACCCAGTTATATGTATTGAAAGTGCTCTGAGGTTGGAATTACAGCAGTGCTCGAAACTTGGGACTCTCTGCCATCCATTTGTCTGTCAGTTAGTGAACATCTAAAGTAACTTACAGAGAACACCCTTGACCTGCTCTCCCTTGGCTTAACCAAGAGGAGCAGTAGAGGGATTTCTACTTAGGTACCGCCCTTATCTGGTTCCTAAATTTTGTAGGAATTCTACCAGAGACTGACTAAGTTTTCAAGTATATGGTTTTGTATTAAACATGTGACAAAGGAGAGCTGCATTCCAGATTTATCAGAGAATATAATTTACGTTTTACAAAAATTTAATTTTATGGAAAATTCCCTACTCATTGCACTGGGTTTTTCCTCTTTTTTAGCATGAACCCAATGAAAACTTCACCATTGACTTCCCAAATGGAACTGGAGAATGACCAAGTAATCACTGATCACTGATCACTCGTGACTTCACACCTGGGGTGCATCACTCTGGACACCTGCAAACGTCCTTCTCCTGAATTGTACTGTGATCTAATGCCCTTGACCAAATAAGCAGCATTATGGAAAAGGGCCTTTGAAGCTTGTCACTTCATGTAGTTCCAAGCTGTCGCAAAATCATTACTGTTTACGTGGCTCAATATTCTCTCTTGGAAGCTCCCTGGAGAAGCCCCACTCTGGTCTTAACAACAGAAGCACTCGGACTTATCTAAGCAGTGAATTTACCTTTTATTTTCTATTGTAGATGAATCATTTTACCGTCCCTTTTTACACATGTCTTTTGAAATTTTTAACTCAACTACATGGCTCATCTTTAATAAGCACATAGAATTTTAAGAAATATAATTTGTATATTTCTGGTTCCATCCTAAGCACCTACCATCATTTTCCCTGGGCCTCATTGATTCTTAACCTTACTATAATACATATTTCCTTGTAAGGTACATTAAATCCTTTCCGAAGCCAGCAGCGATCTACTTAAGTATGTAAATTCATCAACAGAGGCCCACCTGTGACTTAGATATGGCTTCATGAGGAGCCCAATAACAAATTTAGGACTTGTCAGCACAGATTTCACCATGCTGATGGACAATCTGCATTATGTCACCCACTGAGATGTTAGCAGCCGCCACTGGCCTGCTCTGTACCATCAGTGTCCAGCCGGCCTTACCTTACGTATGTGCAGTGAGAATTTCAAGTGCTACAGAAAAGCCAGCAGAAAGAGAAGGACCAATAAATCAGGGTTTGTCTATTCGCAGATTGTAACCGACCTATTAGGAGGTTGTAAAACTAAGGTTGTAATGAACAGTTTTTTAAATAAAAAATTTCAATGTTTTATGGAAAATAAATATATTAATAACATAACATCAGAGTGTACGTTATATGATAAGGGTAAGGATAAAACTATGGTGTGACCCTGTACATTGTGTGGGTAGATGGCACACCTCCTGCGAATTATACTTTAGCTTTACTAGTGAAAACTACAAAGCCTCACCGTACCCCACATTAATCTGAAATAAAAACACCTCAACAAAACCTCTGAGGGAGGGAGAGAGAGAGAGAGCTGGGTGGCAATGAAAAATATATTTCTTTCTGTGCCTTATAGAAATGGCCTTAAATGATACCACATAAGAGGGTATTTATTCCATCTGTACACCACGGGGTGGGCCTGGTCACACTCAATCCTGGCTCAGAAACTGTATCACACAAAGTGCCACAGAGGAGACAACCAGTTTCCCAGCAATGTCTTCTTGCTGATGTCTTCTCACTCGCGAGTTTTTGTGCACTGTGGCTTTATAGTTGACACCTCCCTAAATGGACCACCTCCTCAAGTTGACCTTATTCATATAGATTGGACATGCACCACATGTACATATCGGTACAGTAGGCCTAGTTCCTTGTGCTGACCAGTTTCTTACAGTCCCTTCAATGGTGAACTTACAGAGGTTCTACGGTATTTATGCATAAGAAAGAGTGAGAGAAAGACTGAGCTTTATTTGAAGACTTTGGCTAGAACAAGTGTGGAAACTTGGTAAGTCCAGAATCTGTAGGGTGGCTGGCAGGCTGGATACCCAGGGAAGAGCTGCAGTTCTAGCCCAAAGGCAGACTGCAGGCAGAATTCTTTCTTCCTCATTAAAGTCAAACATTTTTTCTTCTAAGGCCTTCAGCTCATTGGCTGAGACCTACTCACACCATAGCAGGCAATCTGCTTTACTCCAAGTCCAATGATTTAAAAGTTAAATTTCCCTCATTTGAGTCGCACTGCAGAGAAAGGGCTGGCTGGTCAACCTCCTCTGGCTTTGGCAACAGGTGGCAAATAAAAAAAGAAAGAAGTGTTCATCCTGTTCAAAAAGTACTTGTGCAGAAACAAGGAGAATAATGTTTGGCCCAGCCAAGTTGACATACAACATTACCCCTTAGATTATTGGTCCCTTAGTTTAGTTTCACAGAGCCAAAAAGCTTAAGTCACTCGAGTTGCCAAAGAGCCTAAGCCACTCAATTCTGAGTGGCAACACTGGTGGTGTGCTGGGTCTGGCTGTTGACTCCGCTCATCTCTTCCCCAGTCTGTGCTCAGCACATCATGTTGGCAGCCAGAAACCAGCCACAGAGGAGCGTCTGCACCCCAGACACCATGGATCAGGTGTGCAGTGGGGCTGGGGATGTCCCTTGCAAAGCTGCCTTCCCACCACACCACTAGACACATCAGCTTCTCAACAAGGTGTCGTTAAATCTGTAATTTGGTCTAAAAGGCACGATATCAAGTCTGGAAATAGAATATTTCTAATTCTAATCACAAAAATAAAATTCACAGAGTTCTAAAACATACGGGAATCTCTAAATCCAACATTCACATTAACAGAACAAACGTAAACAACACTATCCATTGACAGTAGCCCAACATGCTGACTTCTCAACACATAAACACATTGAGCCACGTGGAATGAGAATATACACTATCTATTTTCTTAGAAATAATTGCCAAATTATCATAGGAATGCAATGAACAAGATCCAGACTAATGGGAAACTGTACAGGACACGCAGTCAATTTCTTTTTCTCTTTTTAAACAGTCTCACTCTGTCGCCTGAGTAGAGTGCCATGGCATCATAACTCTCAGCCACCTCAAACTCCTGGGCTCAAGCGATCCTCTTGTCTCAGCCTCCCAAGTAGCTGGGGCTACAGGCACCCACCACCACTTCTGGCTAGCTTTTCTATTTTTAGTAGAGACGGAGTCTTGCTTTGCTCAGGCTGATCTTGAACTCCTGAGCTCAAATGATACACCCGCCTTTACCACTCAGAGTGAGGTGGCATGGATTACAGGCATGGGCCACCATTCCCAGCCTCAATTTCTTAACAAATACATTTCAAGCATGAGAGACAGAAACAGACGGAGTCAGGCGGAGGAGGTGAACATAAAGATTCCCAAACTTCAGTGTTCATCGAATCACCAGAGGGCTGCTCGGAAAGTCCCATCCCTAGACCTTCTGAGCCCGTTGGTTTTGCAGATACCAGCGATTTAGCATTTAGAAATAAGTTCCCAGGTGATACTGATGCTCTTGGTCTGGGAACCCCACTTTAAGAACCACCGGATTTCAGACATATGAGAAAATTTACAAATTGCAATATGTGAATTGTATTTGGACTATAAAAAATCTAAATAATTGAGAGACTTTACTATTTGCTGATATTAAGGAATTATTTTTCTTTTCTTTTAAGGCATGCAATTCCTTTCTTTTGGTGCAATGTAATTGCATTTTTGTAGAAAAATACTTACGTTTTAGAGGTATATACAAAACAACTTACAAATGAAATGATAAACATAGGATGTCTGTGATTTACTGCAACATAATCTGCAGGGTTGGGCAGAGTGGTAATTGTTCAATATGATTGACAGCATGTGGGGCTTTATCATGTCACTCTCTCTGCTCTATGTGCTTCATAATACAAAGTTTAAAAAGTAAAGAAATGAACTCAAACCCTTTAAAAATATCTCCTTCATGTCTGTAGAAACAAGGCATCTTTCTTTTCCAATTACTTCCCATTATAGAAAGAAAAGCAGCTATATCATTCATGAAAAAGGCAATGCTTTCATTAATTTTTTGTTTTAACCAGAAGATGCCCTAAATGTGATCAATCCCATCCTAACTCGGATGTCAAGGATAAAGAATGGCTCCTCCACCTGTCGGTGTGGAGGGAAGCGCAGCTGCCCAGCGTCCAGCGCAGATGCTGCCCTGCCCTTCCTGGGCTCTTCTCTGTCCTCCCCGTCACACCCAGGACAGGAAGGAGCTAAAGAGCCAGGAGGTGGCTTCCCATCAGTTATCAAAGCCTCGGGGAGGGACGTGTCCAAATGTGGAGTCTCCCTTCTTCTCTGAATCACAGATAAGATTGAGAGTTACGAAAACCCTACCGATGCATTACAAATACTCGAAACAGGAATAAAAACACTTGGTGAAAAGAAATCCTATCTAAACAGACAGCGGCTTTTCTTTGTGTAAGTGTTGCCTCCTCCCCTGAGGTAACCACCGATCATTGCATTTTAGAAGCAGAAGACACCTTCAGAATCTCTGCGATCCACCCCCTCCACAAAACAAAGGAGGAAATTAATACCTAGACAAGTCGGGGACTCAGCCAGAATGAACACAGGAGCTACTGACAGAAACTCACCTGCATTTCTAAAGCGTTCTGGTTAAGTGAATGTAAAAAAAGAAACAAAGGAAGGCTGACTCACAGGACAGCTGACTTCAGCAAAGTTGTCCATACAGTAAACTTGTTAAATAAAATTTGATGTACCTGTTGGTCTCTGCTGTAAAATTGGAACTAGAGTTAGGGATGTAGTCTATTAATGAGCTCAGCTCAAAACAGTTGGTAAATAAGAGTTAAAGAGGGAGCCTGGAATATGCTAGAAACAATAACGCTTGGGACACTTTCCAGCCAATAACAACAATTACCACATTTGTAAACACCACACCTTATTCCTCCTTCCACACTTTGTCCCCATGATAACTCTGCAAGGTAAATTCTACTGATCTGCACACTGTGTAGAAGTGAAACAGAGGCGGGTAATAAATTGCTCCAGTTCATAAGAGGGATGGATCTAGGCTATGCCCCTCCATCTTTCATTATTAATACCTCCCCTAAGACCACTGGGTACAGTTCTCCAGGTTGATTCCAGCCCCAGGTAGAATAGGGAGGTGAAGGCTAAAATGCAACCTAGACTTTGCTTACCAAGCCACTGAGCTGCCTCTTTCTAGAGGAAGAACCCTTTTAAAATTCACACAAAGCCACTTCTGTGAGCCCATGGTGGCCTAAGTCCTCCACCTCCCAATTCCCATGTCTTGAAAATTCTTACTCCAAGGAGCCAACAGTCTAGGAATTTTAGCCTGTGGCTGGATTGCTAGCTGCCTGTTAGAACAAGAGATGTCCCC
>CAUYON010028869.1:0-49603 GCA_963573935.1 Arctocebus calabarensis | reverse complement strand
ACCATGTCTTACCATCATCCCTCCACCAAGAACTCCTTCCATCTCTTGAAGTCCTGATCACCCTTAAATCCTGCTCAAATGCTTGCTCCTCCATAACGTCTACATTTCTACTGAAGGACACCTCTCTGCCCTTCTCTCTCCCTCCCCTTCTCTTCTCGTCTCTCTCTCTTTCTCTCTCACATCCCATAAAAATTGGTTTCTTCTCTGGTTTGTGTCTTTTTTGCCCTTATTGATGTTCAAGCTTGCCAGAGAAATGAATATCCTGACTGCAAGGGGCAGTAGTTTCTCAACTTCTCCCAATTTCTTCCTAGGGGAATGTGGGTTCAGTATTGTCAGGTCTACCAATATGTCAAGGAAAGCAAGAAGTTCACTTAAAAAAAAAAAAGAAATCTTCCTTTGTTTAAATATTAGCTCATAAAAAAACAAAAACAAGCAGTAACAACACTGGGAAGATCAAACCAAAAAATATCCCCTAGCTGAATCCAGCCTGGAGGCCTTGTGTGCAGGTGACAACTCCTCTGTAGGTTGAAGCCTGTGTCTCTGTGTTCCCTTATCCCCTGACACAGAGCTTACTCAGAATACTTCTCACCTAGGGGACACTCAACTGTGTCACCTCCCCACTTGGTGGGTCAGGGATAATGGGACCACATCAAAGATCCATCATCAAACATTCATGTTTTAAAACTTGTTTTTATTCTGAGCTTTTCTCCAAACAGCTTTCCAAAGGACATGGAAGAAAATTCCTTTTCTATGACCTAAAGCAGGAACATGTCTTTTTCCTGTACTTTGTACTCACCTAATAAATAATAAATTACAGTCATTTAATTCCTGCTTTTATGCATCCAGATGGTGTTACATTGACTTCATATTTGCAGTCAAATTTTCCACCACTTAAGAAGAAAGCTGCAAGGCATAAAAGGGAAGCAAAAGCCAAGCAGTGGGCTCAGAAGGAAATGCCCATTTTTGTGGTCTGCTTAAAAGGAGCTGAATCAGGAAGGAAAAATAGAAAAGAAACCAAGCCAGCCCAATACCTCATAGCGGGGACTGGGAAGCAACAGCACAGCAGCGTCCTGATCGGGGGCATTACCTCACTGGTTCACAGCAGAGCATGACCTAACTGCTTCCGGCTCATCCGGGAAGGTAGCTGGGATGAAAGTGACCAGCATGACCTCACGAAAGGTGCCATCTCAGTGTCGGAGAGGCAGACAGAGGATCTATGCTGGAATCTTGAAAACTGTCTTGAATGTCCAGAGACTAAAGAGCATGAGACAGGCGGGGAGGAGCCATAAAGGACGTTCCTTCCCTAATGAGGAGAGAAGCATCACTGGCTCAAGAACATTAAGCCAGAGATGACTTCATGCGCACAGCCCTGGAAAGGGTAGACAGTGCTGCTTTGATGGAGCTAGAATGCAAGGTTCATCTTGTCACACCTGCCACATGCCTATTGCAGTTCAATAACAGAAGTCAAGCTCTGTTTTCATAGAGCCCTTCCATTCTAATGGAGGGAGACAGATCATAAGCACCTTTTAAGAAGGAAATGACAAAGAATTGCACATCTCATGAGGAAAATAAATAGTGTGTTGAAATGAAGAGTGTCTCATGGGCTACTTTAGATCGAAGGTCAAAGAACTCAAAGGGTGTCAGTCCTTAATGACAAGAAGGAATCAGCTATGTCAAGTTCAAGGGCAGCATCACCTCTTGAAGGAGAAACAGCTAGTACAGATGCATAAACCATCCTGTGTTTGAGAATAAAGAGGAGACTGTGTTTGTGGATTTTACCCAGCGAGAGCGAGAGTGGTAGCAAATGAGCTGAGAGAAGGAGAAGAAGCAGATCATATAGGAAATCAAAGGCCAAGAAAAGGATTCGGAATTCATTCTAAGAAGAATAAAAAAAGCCACTAGAAGATTATAAGCAGATGAGCACTATCAACCCCTGAAGCCTCTTCAGGCATCTTATGTGAAAGGTCACATAACTTTCTATGCTTGGGAAAAATAAGATTTCAAACACTGGGATGAGGCTGATTAGGAGGAGGCAGGGGACTTCCAAACCACCGTGAAGAGTCTTCTCACCCGAGGAAGTCTTCCACAGCTGGCAGGGAAAACATAAAAATATGTCTCCCCCCTCCCAGCCTACCTCTAACTGATTAGAATCTGAACTTGACATGACTTGGGGAAGGGGAAGGAGAGAACGAGTGGACAAAGTAAAAGTTCTGTCCAGAAGTAACCACATTTTGTTCCACGTATCTTGAGAGCTCATCTACTGGCAGGCATTGTGCTAGACACGACAGCTACAAAGGGGAACAAATAAAGGCCAACATTTTAAATTCACAATGGCCGCTGGCACTGCAAGCATGAAGTTTGTGGACTTTGAGAACATTTTATAGGGAGCTTGCTATAAAAGTGAAGTGAAGGTAGTCTTGCTACATCAGCAGTGCCATACGGATCCATATTAGTTGCATAAACTGAGTCAAGAAAGAAGAGAAGTAAAAATGATAGAATAGAGTGAGGACCATGTGTGAAGACACTGTGGACTGAAGGAGGATGGAGTTTGAAGGTCTGGAAAAAGGCCAGTGGGACTGGAGGAGAGAGGACAAAGGAAGAGCAATGCAAGAAGCAGACAGAGCTGGATGGGAGTCGGACTCTGCAGAAGCTTTCAGATTAGGCAGAATCCTCGCTCCCTCTTGGCCCCTGTTTTGCTCCTGTTGCTGCAGGAAAGAACAGCGTGCAGCCCCTGCAGACAGCGACTAGGCTGGCTGCACCATAGCTCCACCTTTACCCCTCTGTCCTCTGCTGTCACCACCTGGAGTGTTAATACTCACAGAGCCACCCTAGACTAACGGGAAATGGGGGCTGGTGGGTAAATGTGTCCCTCCTCCGTCTCCACCGAGGCTTATGTTGTATGTCAACTAAGTGGGTTCCCAGAGGTGCTGAGACCTGCTTGCCCAGTAGTGACAGCTTCTACCATACCTCGGGGGAAAGGCTTTCTCTCCATTGCTGCTTCATTCTTCCCACTCCCCACTCCAGTTCTTTGAGATCACCTCCCAAAGAACTGTACCAGCCCTTGTCACAGGCGCTGCTTTTGGTGAGAGATAAAACTAAAATTGTCAGCTCAGCGCCCGTAGCACAGTGGTTATGGCGCCAGCCACATACAAAGAAGCTGGCAGGTTTGAATCCGGCTCTGGATTCAAAAAAAAGAAATCTCCCTTTGTTTAAATATTAGCTCATAAAAAACAAAAACAAGCAGTAACAACACTGGGCAGACCAAACCAAAAAATATCCCCTAGCTGAATCCAGCCTGCGGGCCTCGTGAGGTTGCTGTGAGCTGTAATGCCATCACACTCTACTGAGGGTGACATATTGAAACTGTCTCAAATAAATAAATTAATTAATTAAACTAAAACTGTGTCTTATATTTTTAACTTTCAGTGTTTTCTTTTGTTTTTATTGTATTTACCGCTAGTGAATATTTATGGTAGATGATATATATACTTCCTGTGTACACTAGTAACAATTGCTTTTAAAATAAACATTATTAACATTAAAAGAAAGAGCGAATATTTCAGCTAGTACTTGGACATGGTAAGAATCAAGAAGGTGATGTGTGGCTGCCTAGGGTTTAGGAAGCACTGCTCTGAGGTATGAGCCTGCAACCTAACCTAACTAATGACTCCGAGTCAAGCAATGGCCCTTTGCCCCATGAGAAATTTCTTTCTTACCAGTTATTTAGTGGGGCAAATACATGTTGGAAATAAAACAAAGACTTCTCATGTTGTGGCAGAACACTCTGTTTTTCTGGCAAAATAAACCTTGTTAGATGTTTAGTGTCTTTACCTTTAGGGCACAAATTATTAAGAAGGAATGAAAAGGGAAGAACAGACATGAACTGTCATGTTCAACATTTAAATTACACGTCTAGTCTTACATTTATTGCTTGTTGTCGTGCAAGTTCCATGAGAAATGGTGAACTTCATCTCTAAACCATCGCTCACACAATTTGCACATAAATTCAAGGCCATATCACTATGGTAATCAGTTACTAATTTTTTACACCTTTTCTTGGCCTATATATACATATTTTGAAAATATATCCATAATACATGTAAATATAAATATGTACATAGAATGTTAACAAATGAGTTCATACCACATGTAGCATTCAGTAAAATTTTAAAATGTATTTTACATAAAATTTCCCTTATTATTTTAAGTCAGTACATGTGGGATATCACAAAATCTTCTGCGTCTGAAGCGTGAATATTGTCCTTGATTGCACTTGGCCTTTATGTCCAGTTAATCCATCCCTTTTCTCCAGAAGAGACCACCTGTATCTTACTCTTTACAGCTAATTCTATTAACTCTGTCCACTAGGGGCTTGCCCATTACTTAGCACTCAAACCTGCCTTCTAGGATTTACAGAAGAGAATGTGTGAAATCTTTGAGTTTGTAACAACTGTCCTTTCTATTTTTGTTTCCTTTCTTGACTCTTATGCTCTAGATTCAGGGAGAAGCTTAGATGTGATAAAACAGACTCATGTTGAGCAACGTTAACCTCACTTCACTTCAAGGAACTTTGACCATTGTGTACTCATTTCCTACTGCTGTTATAACAAATTAGCACAAACTTAGTGGCTTGAAACAACACAGATTAATTTTCTTACAGTTCTGGAAGTAAGAAGTGTGAAATCAAAGTGCCAACATGGGGTAGAACCTGTTTCCTGCTTTTTCCAGCTTCCAGAGGCTGCTTACATCCTTTGGGTCTTGGCTCCCTTCTCCATCTCTAAAGCACATCTATCCAACCTCTGGTTTACTTTTCTTGTCTCAGTTTTATGACTTTGGTCTTTTTGTCTTTAACTTACAATTACCCTTGTAATTTCACCCATTCAAATAATCTATGATAATTTTTATAACCCAGGATCTTTAATTTAATCTCAATTACAAAGTCATTTTGCTATATAATGAAACATATTCATAGTTACAGAGATTAGGACATGGGCAATTTCAGAGGTCCATCATTCTGCCTGATACACTCTAAATCACAAGCACCTCTCTACTAAGTACACACAACTTTTATTCCATCTCAATTCATTTATTTTTTCATACATAACATATTCCTATAAACACATATGAAATTTGCACATCTGTAAATCAAAACTAACACAAAGCAAGAGTAGAGGATTTAATCTGGTCACTGAAAGTTTAACAAATAAAGTACAATAAAACAATTACAGCACTTTTTTATACTAAGTCTGAATTTACCTTTTGTCTAATTATATAAATTAACTTTATTTTTTCTTCCACAATTGAAATAATAGCTGATGGCCTTAAGTTTGTTGAACATCTTATTGAGGCTAAAGATACCTAATGATACAAATGTTTGTTTAGGCTTGGCACCTAGCTCAAGCGGCTAAGGTGCCAGCCACATACACCAGAGCCGGCAGGTTCAAATCTAGCCCTGGCCTGCCAAACAACAATGACAACTACAACCAAAAAATATCCAAGTATTGTGGCAGGCACCTCTAGACTCAGCTACTTGGTAGGCTAAGGCCTGAGAATCACTTGAGCCCAGGAGTTGGAGGATGCTGTGACCTGTGACGCCACAGAACTCTAATGGGGTGACAGCCAAAATTAATTAATTAAAAAAAATTTTTTTAAAGTTTGTATGAATTAAATGAGATTATTAAGAACAATCTTAATTCTTCAATTTTCACTCATCTTACATAAAAGAAGTACTCTAAAAGTTATTCAAATAATTTCACAAGAACTACATTATTCCTGAAACAAAACTTCTGTCTAACACAGAAGCACTATGATATATTTAAAAATCTCTGTTTTCAGTGATATACAAATCAGTTTGTGAAATGCATGTTAGGGATGTCAATTCTAATGAAATAAAACGATAAGCTCTTCAAAATGAAAATTAAATTTTTACATAAATAAGAGACTTGGTAGTTTTTTGTGCTTTTTGTTTAGCTTGATTTCCCTTATTGGATGAAAACCCCTATGAACATTATTCCTTTTCTCTGGTAAAATACCACTTAGTCTTGGGCTGGGTTCCTTTACAAAATCATTGAGAATGCAAATATCTTAAAATAGTATTTCCTTTAACCCTTAAGGGAAAATCACTTGACAAAAATTGACATAATTACAATTAGCATTATGGTGTGTACCTCCCAAATTTTATTTCTGTTTTGTTTTATAGTAACACTATAGTATCATTTAAATATTTTCCTGGGCCTGTATTTAAATCTGGATGCTTTACTACAACACAAATAGATAGTAAACCTTATACCAGTTTTAACTATCCTTCTTAAATATGCAAATGAAAAAGGGATATAAAAATAGTAGTCTTACCTCAAGGGAGGGATGTAAGAACTGCATGAGATAATATATAAAAAATTTGGAGGCACCATTTAGTAAATATTTAATAAATCTTCACTATTTCTATTAATAAGCAATACAAAAAGCCACTCTTTTGGGAGAGATATTGACTGTGCTCTCTTTTTAATTTACTAATTTCCATATTCCTTCAGTGGTAGCATTACTTCTCCCATTGTTGTTTCCTCAAGGCACATCTGCAAGGTGAACAAAGATAGGTGGCCCAGTTCTATTTCCAGAGAGTGATGTATGGTAGACCTTGATCATATTGGCTATGCACAGGGTAATATTGGCCTTTACTAGCTTCTCCTCTTCAATCTAAAAAAGCAAAGAGATAGAAACAACACAGTTTTCAAAGGCACTTTTGACAATCTTGAAACTGGGAATTTAACACTGGCAGCAAGGATAATCCAAACACTGGCTTACCTTGCTAATCTTATCCATCAAGGCAAGAATAAATACATGTAAGTTGACTAAGAGAAGAACAAAAATGCATCCCAATAGCCATTTCAAAGTAATGAGGGGATGCTAATCTTCCAGCTCAGCAAGTAAGTCAAACAGTGTTGGACAGAACATCTCTAGAAGGGCCAACATTATGTTCACCTACAAGGAGAGATAGGAAGGAAATAGGTGTTTAGAAAGTATTATTGTTTTCCTTCATAATTTTGAGAGATTCTCAGCTAGGTTCCTTCAATTTATTATAATTCTAAAAGTATTATTTCAAGCATTTTTAGAATTAGATCTGAATAAAAGAACAAATACAACATTCAACTCATATTCTCATCATATACACATGTAGGTACATGTGTATGTGCGCGTAATAGTAGTCTGTCTTCTGGGACAGTGAGGAACACAATTTGCACCACTGTCTACCCAGAGAACACATATCGTTCTACATTGGAGCTGATTCTAATATGGCAATGCACTTCACAAGACTTCTAAAGAAAACGAAAAATGATTTGCCTGAAGATGAGATCCAAACTGCAAATACTAATTTTATAATCATCAGCATATGGGCTTGTTCAATCAGTTAAAGTTGCTGAACTCCCTGAGATGGACTCAGGACTAAATACTGAATCTTGGGGAATGCAAACTTTTAGGAAAAAAGAAAAGGATAGTTTTTATTAAAGAAAACAGAATAAATTTAAAGAAACTAAAAGCATATAATGTTATGTTACAGAATCAAAAATAGAAAAGATTTTAAAATGAAAGACTGATCTATAGCCAAAGGCAAGAGAGCAATGCAGGAGAACGAGAGAGAGAAAGAAAAGAGAAAGAGAAAGAAAAGGACAGAGAGAACAGAAATATGAACAGGAGGCAACATGTTTTTTGTTTTATTTCTTGGCTGGTCTATGCCCTTATGATATATTGTTAGGCTAAATTAAGTCAAAGGAGAGAATCAAAAACATGTACTAATCTTACAATGGGGGGAAAGATTTTAAGAAACTCTGGTGACTTTCCCAATTTGGCTCAGCTTGTCACCACTAAATATTTCCTATTTTCCTCTATAGACTCCATGTTTTAAATGACTATAACTATCAGACTATATTTTAAAAACAATTGCTGACATGTTTGTATCATTTTTTAAAGAATATTTTATAAATATAAGCAATGGAATCCTAAATCAGCATGATATAATTTCAGCCCAATGTATTAATGAAAATTTGGCAGATTTTGTGCAATCTTATATTAGATAAATTTAATTTGTTTTCATCAAATTTATAAAGTTATTTAAGAATTCTCATTATTATTTTCATTGTCCCTAAGGACTCAGGAGTTGAAATGAATATGAAAGAAGTTCATATAAAGAATGGTTATTTATTTATTTATTTCATGTTAATATGAGGGTAAAAAATACTGTCACTCTCCCACAATGGCAGCACCCTGCTAGCAGCTGAACTTATGTGAGTTCCATCCCACCTAATGGTTCAGTCCCAGAAGCCATGCACCATTCAAATTCACTTGCTCACTTGAGCCCTCCCAAGACAGCTCTGACTTGAGCCCTCCCAAGGTACCCGAGTTCAAAAAACTGCAGGTCCAAGACATCCCTGACTTTAGCCCTTCACCAGAGGGTGGGTCAGCCTCAGAAAACACCCAGGCATTTGGCTTCAGAACTGATCCAGAGGACAGAATCCATAGTGGTACTGACGCAGAGGAAGTTGCTTTCACAGGGGAACTACAGATATATGTTTTAGTAATGACTCACTGCAGGAGCTTGGCTTGGTAGTTCATTTTAAATGTTTTGATGATATCTTGGCCAAGAGGTTGGACTTTTGAGGTCCTGTTTTGAGGCAGAAATTTCAGTGTCATGTTTGTGACATGATTCATTAGCAGGTGGCCAGGACGTTGTCTACTGTAAGTAGAACAGACAGTTTCTTCTTTATTTCTCAGTCAATACTGCTTGTCCACTACTCAAATAGGGCACCAGTCATTCATGTGCATTTGTTGATCTCTAAGTAACAGGAAAGTCTTCGGGACTCAGATTCTTGAATGCACGTGGCTTTGTGGATTTACCAATCAGTAGGGGCTTTAATTTCTCTCCAACTGAGCTACCACAAAGCAGAACTGTGAAAAGTTCTTTGGAAAGTTTTCTACTCTTACAGTTGTCACATTTCACAACAAGGCTCCTGTCAGGCATCACCTTGAAAATGAGTCTGTGCTCATCATTGTTAGATATATTGTTATCTTTAAGTCCAGGAATTTTTTGATGAAATCTGCCACAACTTACACTGAAACTTCACTGGGTTCACCATCCAAGACATTCTGAGAGAGTTCATACTACAGTTTCAATTTCTCAAGCTAACCACTTGATGCTTGGAAATCTGCCACTCTGAATTCCTGTGTGATTTTTTTTTTTTTTTACCAACTTCTTTGATTATCAACCAGAGAGTTAGGGCATTAACAGTTCTCATTAGTTTGAACCAGGTTATTGTGGCTTCATGGACTTCCTTATGGGAAGTTTTTCTCCTTTTCTACTCACTATAGGTCTTCACTTTCCTTGCCATCTCTCCAAGTTGGAGAGATGTTGCTCATGTTCATGAACTCATGTTCACATTTTCAGATGTTGTTAACTGTGGTCTTGCTAACATCAAAATGTTCTGCCATCTTTCTTTGGCTGCTACTTTCCAGAAAATGTAGGAGATCAACCTTTTCTTTCTCTGTTAGCTCTCTGAGTTCTTTCCTTTGGGTCATCATGTCTTGATGAACTGCCAAAATTTTCAAAATTGTAGGATTTACCTACAATTCAGACAAGTTCTTCACACTGAAATAATCTTCTGCAACACATGATGAATAATAGGATGTTTGGCCTAATACAACATGTACTAATAACCAAACATGAAAAAATATTCTAAAGAAAAAATAACTAAGGGGAAAAGCCCACATCTTCTATACTTTGGTGTACAGTGGGCTCAACTGGTCAAGGTATAGAGGGTAAATTAATAGTTTTTGTTATGGTCCAAGTGGTCAAGATACAACTTACAGAGTTGGACAATATATAAGAGCTCATTCTATCATTGAGTACATGTGGTGTATGACCAGTCTATGAAAATTAGGTCAACTTAAGGAGGTGGTCAACTATGGAGGTTCTACTGTACTTATGATCTTTTTATTTGGAGCCTTTTTGATATGTAGATTATATCATTTGCTTTTCCAGATATTTTAGGAAATTCTATGCTTATGGAGACTTATTTTAATGTTTTAGTCCATAGGGCTCTGCAAAAGCTTCAATATGGGAAGTCTGTATTTCCTACGGCCTAAATCTGCACATACTTTGAAAATGCTCAAGCTCAAATTGATGCCACTTTATATGCTAGAACACTTTATAAAAGGGAATAGGTCCTAGCAACAACTCATGATGGATGATCTCCTGATTCTAAATATCTACATCTAGTTCCTTTCACTGACCCACAAAATGGGTAGATACAATCAAGTTATATATTGACAATAAATAAAGTTTAATTCCTGGCAAAGAGCCGGTTTTTCTTATCTGAATGCCATTTGGAGGGAGAGGAAGTAAGTCAGGGGAAGAAGGAGAGGGAATGGCACAGTTAGGCTTCTATTGGAAAACAGAGGGAACACTAAAATTGTTCAAAGTTGTGGAGGCCATGGGAATTATTCCAGTGAGATCTACACAGAGATCGAGGGCTGTATCATGTCTGTTTCAAAGAATTCAATCAGCAATTGGATCTTTCAATGACAGATGCAGGATTTAGGAAGGAAGTAACATAGGGTCAGGAGAGGAGTCTTGGACTTGAAATCAAGGCTCTTAGGTTTTTACCCTAGCAAGTCTTCTAACGCTGTGAACATAAATATATCACCCAATCTATTGAGATTCGTCATTCCAATCCATAAAATGTGATTGTTGGATTGGGTTTTCTAGTAGCTCTTCTGACTCTATCTTTTCATCAAGTTATAAAATGAAAAACAGTATAGACTTAGAAATAAGACTGGAATAGAGTGGAAAATGTGCAATAAGATTGGTTAACTGTAATGCAAGATGGGGGTCAGGTAAAGAGAGGCCTTATTTAATATTTCATCATAGAAGCATAAGCCAAAAAATAACAAATGTTGAGTTCTATGCATATAAAAGTACACAGAAATGAACTGCATTTTTTTTCCGCCACCCAAAGGTCCCAGAATCTTGCAATGCAAATTCCTGGGATTGCTTCACAGCCCAAAAGATGAGGGAACCACTTCTGCCAAGTGTTAGAAACACAAAGAAGTTAGCAAGAAACCCTAGGAACCTGATGAAGTGGACATTTTATTCTACTTGAGCCACTCTTTTTTCTATTATAGCTTCCTATATCCAGGCAAAACAAAACAAAATGAACAGGACTGTCTTAGCTACAAAAAGTATCATGAATAAAGGAATTGGTTTTTGCAAACATCAAAATGTGAAGAATAACAGTTTAAACTAAGCCTGGGATTTCATAAACTAGGTGAATATTGCCTACAAGTGATGGCTAATGAGAGAAATTAGAAAGAAGAATTCTTACAAACTCTGACCGTTCTAATACTATGATGGTCTTCATTCTAAAAATTATTTTTTCTAGTACATTTTTTAACTAAAAAATAATGTTTTAGAGTCACTTTGAATACTGTCTCAGCTCATTGCTGTGAATAATTAGTGAGCATTCTTCTAGGTCTGGTTCTAATTACTGATGGCCTCCTGTTTCAAGCAAGTAACATTATTTTATTACCTCATTTAAATAATAAAAGTCCTTAAGGATTAATGGCACTTTTATGGTTCATTGGATATTTTCCAGTCATAATCAGAACCATGCCCTGGTCCCAGTAAGCAGAATGATGAGTTAATTTTTCTTCTAATTGTCAAAATAATGCAATCACTAGGCCACACAGAAAACCTCCAATTTTGCTCTTAGAAATACAAATAATGGACTTCTAAAGTTCATGTCATTATCTTTAAAGTTCATGGTGATACAACTGAATTTCTTGTTTGCTGTTTCAGGATTGCCCATCAGGTAATCTCAGCTGGTGAATACCTTCCAGCTGAAGTTGAAAATGTTATTACCACTTCCATCATCACCAATATTTTTGGTCATCCTACAAATCCAGGAAGCATAACCCACCAGCCAGAATTAAAAGAAAAAGAAAAGCAAGGAAAGGTAACTTAGGGAGGAACATAATAGGATAATTATAGGTAAATTGGATAAACTATCTTAAAGACATAATTTTTTAAAAACTTGTTCTAATGAAAATAATTTGTTTTTCAGTTTTGTTTTTGTTTAGTTTTTAAATTGTTAATTTTCCAGGGCTTCAATTTTTTTAAAAAAGCTATACAATTCAATGGGTATATAAAAGCACATATTTTTATTTGTTTTCTTAAACTGAGACATTAATGTCATCTAAATGGTTCTTAAATTTTTATGAGGTAAGGATACTTTTAAGAATTTAATGAAAACCACTGAGTCCCTCTCCAAGAGATTTTATACATACATACATACACACATATATATGTGTGTGTGTGTGTATGTTTGTGAAATATATGGAGAAAGAGAGAGAGACACTTTTAGACCATTTGAACGCTATGGATGGACTAAACCAGACGAAGAAACTCCAGTATAAAATTTAATTCTCACTAGAATCTCCTCCCAAAGAGCAATTGCCTTGAATGCATTAAATTTCTATTCTACAATTCTTGACCCCCCAAAATAAAGATTTTTGTATAATATTAAAGTTAAGCGGTGATATATATATATATATATATTCTAATCAGTGATTTTTATTTTTAATTTTTTCACTTGAGGAATGTAAAATGCATTTACTTATGTATTCCAGTTACTCTACTTCCTTTTCTTCTCTGTCACTATAAAAAACAAAATTAAAATTTCATAGGACACATATTATTAAAGAGTCTCATAAGGTTTTGGTTTTTTAAATATTATAGTCATAAGGAACCAGAAAGAGAAAGAGAAGCAATAACATAAAACTGACAATGTAGGACAACAGGCATTTCTAAGGTCATCCAAATTCCCCATCAGTAGAAGTAGCCTCCCACTTCTTACGGAGGCTTATATACTTTAATTTATTAATATACTAAACATCTAATATTTTAAATAGGCTAACTTGTTATGAAAAATAATAACAAATAATTATTCCTTTCTTCCTTCCACCACTTTATCCTTTGCAAATGGGTGATTATGTGTATTTACTTGTTCTCCTCAAAATCTTAGCAAGATGTCAGATGAAAAAGCTGAAGCTCAAAGATGTGAAATAATTTGCTGGACATTACCCTGAAGTAAAGCACAGAGATAGGTCAAGGGTCTTCTGATTTGGGGGTCTCCAACACCCACGCTAGGGCACCAGGAGATCTGTTGAACCATAGAAAATGCCTGTTTTACAGGTCAAAAATGTCTGAAATCAGACATTCCCTATGGTTTAATATCAGGATAAAAGAATTTGTTTGATTTATATACCATAATCAATTTTTTGCATGGTTATTGAGCAAAAATTTATGGCCTCAAGTAAAAATTGACACTGGATGGATAAGCCTTGAATGGAGCTTTATTGAAGGCAAGATTTTATAGCTGAAGATGAGCTATTTCCCAGACAGGGTGGGCAAACTGGGAGAAATAAGGTGAAAAGGAGTGGAATAATGAAAGGAAGAAGGAAGGATACTGAAGACCAACTTCTGCTCACCGCATGTTTTTGTTGAGATATAGGCCTGATGGCTAGAACGTGTTCCATATACAGAGCTAATCTTTACCTAGAGAGCAAAAAATGTGCATATGAAAATTTCTTCTTTTTCAAGAGACCTATAGTTTTCAACTACTATGTTTATGAGTAGCAATCTCAATATCCTATTTCCTTTGTCAGGGCAGTTGGGGAAAGAAACTGTAGTATTTATGCTGTTGTCAAGGATTTTTATACTGAATTTCTTGCCTTGATTCACAAGTTTGAGGCTCCAGTTATGCCCCAGGGCCATTTGGTTATTTCATGGATTCCTGGAGATGTTTTTAACAGATTAGATAAATACGTTCATAAATCCTCAGCCAGCAGCGGCACTATAATGTAGCTTCTGCTAAAATGGAAGTCAGGATGAGGAAGGAGAATGATGGGGAGGTAGGAAACAACTTTCTATAAGCTCACAGGATAATACCTATACACAAGAAAAAGAAAATTATTGCAAGGATAATATTAACCCAGCCTCTCTTATTTGAAGTTTCAGTTATCAGCAATCAACCTCAGACCAAAAATAGTAAATGGAAAATTCCAGAAACGAATTATTTATAAGTTTTAAATTGCATGCCATTCTGAGTAGTGCCATGATGGAATCCTAGCCCACTCTATCCTGCCAGGAACATGAATCCTCTTCTTGTCCAGCAGACATACTATCTATACTTCCCACCCATCAGTCACTTAGTAACCAGCTCAGTTATCAAATTCACAGTGGTAATCACAGTGCTTGTGTTCAAGTCACCCTTACTTTATAGCTCATAATAACCCCAAAGTACTAAGGTAGTGATACTGGCAATTTGGATATGCCAAGGAGAAGCCATTTAATGCTTCCTTTAAGTTAAAAGACCAAAATTGTCAACTTAAAAGAAAGAAAAAACTCATCTGCTGAAGTTGCTAAGATCTATGGTAAGAATGATCCTTCTACCTATGAAACTGAAAAAAGGAAAAAGAAATTTGTGCTAGTTTTCCTACTGTGCCTCATACTGAAAAAGTTACAGCCATGGTGCTTGATAAGGGTTTTGTTAAAATGGAAAAAGCATTACATTTGTGGGTGTCAGATATAAACAGAAATGCGCTTCAATAGACAGCATCCACCAGGGTCTTGGATAGTATTCCTGTAGGATAAAAGGGCACGATCATATTGAAATCTTGATAAAGATGAAACTACTGCAAATATCATACTTCAAAGGATAAAAGAAAAATGCAAATTTATACCACATTGGTCATACCCACTGGTCGTTCTTTCTTTGCGGTCTGGGTCCCCAAGTGAGCATCAGGAAAACAAAGATTTTATTTTGTTTACTATCAGATCCCCATTAGGTAGCTTCCTAGCTTGTCCATAGTAGGTGCTCCATAAATAGTCATTACGTGAATGAATAAACACATAAGTTGTCATTCTAGAGGTAAATTTAGCACCACAAAAAGTATCACCAAACAAATACATGTAGTATAAATCACTTTTGCATGGTAATATATATATCTTATATGTTTATTATGCCATTGCTGTTCAGCTATGTCCTTGCCATTATGATAGGTTTTGGCAATATCATCTCTCTTTGTAAATAGTTGCCATTCATCCTGCATTACCACTCTCTTTAGTCTGTGTTTGCAAGAGGGCAATTTTTCATGCTGAATATTATAATCATAGACGGAGTTCATAATGTGATAACATGAAATGAAACATGATGACTTTAAGTCTTTAATATCATACTTCTTTTCTGCTCCAAGCATTTCTGCAGCAAGGTCAAAAACACTTGGAGGAAGTGGAGATAATCATATGCTTTGGGGGGATTTCTCAGGACATTAGCCCTATATGCCAGCCCCTCTTATCCTTCCATAGACAACCATGTGGGCTGAAATCTATCATTAGAGAAACAAAACAGGGTCACTAAAGTCATTGACAATGAAAATATCATAGAGAAGTAAAATATTAGATTGGGGTCTATGAGAGACTCTAATTGTTTTCCTCTAAGTGGTAAAAAGAGATTATTTTCAACAAAGAAAAATTAATCAGGGATGGGGAGTAGGAGGGAGTAAAGAGAAACAATTTGATGCTAAGATCCCTTGTAAGGATACTTGTTAAGAGACATGGAAGATATTTAGGCAGAGTGTTAGGTAGGTCACAGCTATTTGGGTAAACAGGTACCAAAGAACTGAAAGGAAAGTGGACAAAGGCACTGACAATCTAGAGAGAAGGGAGAAAATAAAATTTCACTGATTTAGAAATGGGATATAAATTGGCTATACTTTTAGTGTAACTTTGGAAGATGTAAGGGTCATGTGAGACAAAAACTTTTGATAGGGTTTGATTTTGTTTTTTGTTTGGATTGTTTTTGTACAAAATTTTTGGCCATAGGAATCACTTCAAGGTCATAAAACTCCGAGGGAGTGTCCAACTTGTACGCTGTCAGCCACAGGCAGATTATTGAAGGACTGTTTTGCTTATCTGTGGTGTTAGATATTGCAAAAAATTATGCAGGGGTCTTTTGTTTTTCCTCATCAACATTAATTAGTGTCTGTGTATTCAATGGGTGGCCCAAGACAACTCTTCTTCTTCCAATGTGCAGTAAAAAAGAAAAACTTAGACACCCTGTGAGTTGCAATAGACAATGAACATTTAGTATAGAATTTAAAAAGCTACCCTGGGCAAACTACTGACAGGTCCTTGTCATTACCAACATGGATGAATCCATATCAGAAATCAGGAAACAAATAGTGCTAAAATTAGAGGATGATGTTGTTCAAAGCTCGGTTCGGTGATTTTTTGGCTATGTTAGTTTGTTAAATCACCAAATTCTGCTGAGCCTTAATTTTTATATCTATCCAATAGGAATAGCTAATACCTACTCAGTCCAGTTTATAAGACTGGTGGAAGAACAAATTGACCTGTGCAAGAACAATGCAGAGAGGTAGAAGATAGCTTTGCTTTTTCATAGAGACAGGATCTTCCTATTGCCTGGCTCCAATTCCTGGCTTCAAACACTACTCCTTCCTCATCCCAAAGTGATGGGGTTTACAGGTGTGAGTCACCATGCCCACTCTGGTAGAAGATATATTTTGAACTAGAAAAATCTAAGTTCAAATAGATATTCTGGTCAAGTGAACTTATGCAGGTCATTTAGTATCTCAGAGTTTTATTTTATTATTTGTAAAGTGTTAAAATTATTACCTGCTTTGCAGTGTTTAAGGGTTATAATGTAATTTAAACTGGTGCATGGTGGAAGAAAATGTTAATTATCATTATTATTTCATGATATTGTTATTTGATTATATTATTTATAATTACCATAATTATCAATATTATAGCAAAATATTAATTATCATTATTATTTCAGATATAAATTATAATTATGGCTTCAGATTTAGAAATATAGATGAATAGATTGTCATTTTGCCAAATTTGAACATAATACATATACATGTGTTGAGACTGATTTACAGTATATGTAGGTTTATGATATATATAAAATAAATATATATGATAGTCTAGCTAGACAAAAATTTAACAACCTTAGAGAGGTTGTATGTGGCATGTGATTTAGATATTTGAAGACATGGTTAGCCAATCCTATGAATATTATTATGGACAGTCTCATAAACAGAGAAAGTGTAACTATTCCCAGGGGTGTCTGCAATAGGAAAAGGTCTGAAAAATATCTGAAAAAGTCTTGAAAAACCTATTAGGATAGGACACAAGGAACTTCTCACTGCAACATGCGTTCTCTGGATGATTTAGCTGTTTCCAGCAGATTAACTTCTGTAGACCATACCAGTGAAACCCAGCATGAAGATTCAAGGAAGGGTTGAATGGGGTTGTAATTTTCTACCTTATCTCTGCCTCACTGCTTGGGCTGGGACATCTCATCTCCTCCTGTCCTCAGAATGAGATTCACACCATAGCCTATCCTGGTTCTCAGGCCTTCAGACTCACAATCACACCAATGATTTTCCTGGGTCTTCAGCTTACAGATGGCAGATCATGAAACTTCTCAGCCTCCACGGTTGTGTGAACCAATTTCTCAAAATTAATCTCCATATATGTGTAATAAATGTATTAACTTATAAATCATATATGGCAAGATTTATAGATAATAAATATAAATAAATTATGATAAATTTCTCTACGTATACATGAGGAATACACATACACACACACAAGGTCTTAAAATTAAGTTTATGAACTCATCTTAGAAAAAGTGGTACACCACTCATTGCTGAATAACACTATGGTCACTGGATGGCCAAGAGGAGTACTTTGAAAATGACTATAGTGACATTTAGCAATAAGGAATGCAGCACTTGTTCTAGGATGAGTTTGCCAACTTACTTGTCAAACCTGTATATATTTTCTATTGGTTGTGGTTCTCTGGAGAGCCCTTTCTAATATTGAACCCAAGAGAACACTTGGGAGGCTGAGGCAGGAAGATTACTGAATCCAGGAGTTCAAAATCAAAAAAATTAGGGCTAAATGACAAGTGGAAACTCAAACAGTGCAGACAGGCCAGTCTCACATGCAAGATAAGGAACCAAGCAGATGTGGATTGGCCACCTGCCCGAGACCCAGACACTAAAGTATAGACACTTAAACTCTTTGGTTTAAAGGTTATATCCTGAATTTCCCACCTCCATAAAGAGATGCCACCTTCTTTAATGCCATCTTTAACAGTAATAAAGGTGATACATTGACCTCTGTTTGTCCTACCCTTTGTTTTACTTCTGGTTAGCTCATGCACTTGGTTGAACAATAGAGGAGGTATTATTTACTGTGATCTTCCCCCTCTGCACACTCCCAAGATTCAATAGCTACTGTCTCTATACTTATTTCACACATGAAAAAAGTGAGTCATTGAGAGGGTACAAAACTTGCCCAGGTTTACAGACTGGGGCATCCATATATAGCCAATAACTGAATCTGAAATTAAGTGAGGTGTAATTTCAACCTTTATCTAATCCATCTTAGTGGTATAGTGAGGGGTAGCTCTAACTATGATTTGAAAAGCTTCGGAGGGGAACACCCCTCCCCTTTCACCCAGTGGGCATGCCACACTCCACTCATCTTTCTCCTTCCCTTGAAGGTACAGCAGTAGACGTCTGGAAGTGACTAAAATAGTAATGACTCCTAGCCTAGCCAAGGTCCTATTCAGTTTCCACATACTGCTCTTCCTATGGGGGCTCTCCCACCCCAAAATCTATGACAGAGGAACCACAGCCAGTGTTGAGCTTCTCATCAGCTCAGAAAATTCCTTTCCAACTCCAGGGTTCCACGCTTGCGTATCTCCAGTTAAGACTCTAACTTCCATTCAAAAGTTGCATCCGGTCGAATCCACAGTCACACATTTCCGCAAGGAAAAGAATGTTTTGATTATGTGGTCGATAGGAATCTATTCATGCATTTATATACTTAACTGGATAATATATTATATGATAAATGCTATATATCTAGATGCATTAGGACACTGGATTACAGAGGACCCCCAAAGAGTTCTGCAGGCAAAATATCCCCTTCGTTAGTATTTTCATCTCACATTGTCAGAACTGCATCTTTTTGATGTTTCTCATGATGAGAAGTAAATATTCTCTGTGAAAGAAAACATGGGGTCCCATGACGGTGACTGAGCTCCATCATCCTTACTAACTTTTCTTAATTTTTAGTAACTGTCACATCATTTAAAACAAAATTGTGAAGTCAAAACTCGTGGAAAAGGAAGCTACACTTTATGAAGCATGTCTTCTGAGGCTGTGTGAGGGGCAGAAGTAGCACAGGAATCTAGTTCAAGTACAGTTCTACTTTTTTCCTGAGTTGTTATTGGTCACTTACACCTTAGTCTTAAGGAAAGTTTTAAGTGTGGATGAAAGATAGAGATTATCACTTAATATATAATAGATAGGAACAAAACCAGGAGTGGAAAGGCTAATGGCAGTCCAAACAAACTTTAAGGACCTGCACAACAATAGCAGCCAACCAGTCCTTATAGACCACAAGTGGAGAGCAGCCCGTGGCATTCCTCCTTCTCTCCAACTGGACCCACTGGGCTTCTGCCTAATAGTTTCCTCACCTCTCAGTCTCCTTTCCTTTTGCTCCAACCCAGACCCAGAGACATGAAGCAGAAGCTGTGTAGCTCTTAACAGGAGTGTGTACATTACAAAGCTGGGCTGAGCCTTAGCAGAGCCTCCTATGTTCAGCAGAGGGAGTAAAGCTGTCTCAAGGACAGCAGACAGTGACCTTTGTCAAGTGGATAGCTTCTTTTGATGTCTATCCATGTATCCGTGCCCATGACCCCCTGCTCCTGCTTACACAGGGACATTACTGCTGCCCCCTTCTCCTTTCTAGCTGTGGATACATCCTCTTTCCTTGTCCCTCAACCAACAGCCAAGAAAAACAGGAATTTTCATGAGTTAAGCATCTCGAATAGTAATTTGCAGAAAGGAACATTTATTAAATAATTATCATGTTCCAGGGATTGTGCTAATACTTTACATACATAACCTCATTTTTCAGACCAGCCTGGTAGGTAGGTATTAATGCTACTATTTTACACACATGACAACTAAGGTTTCAGGGTGGTTTTCTAATAGCTGCATGGTAGTGTGTGTCAGGATTCACACCCAGGTCTCTCAGAATCCCGTGAATGAGTTTGTTTTCCGTATGCTGCACTGTACTTTTAACTCTGCTACTTCTATAAAAAGCAATTTTATTTTCCTTTTCTGTCATCGCCCAGACCTGGCTCTAATGGTGGGAACTCTCGACCCTATGCTCAATGTCATTGCATATCTTGCTCCACTTGAATGTCCAACAGGAAGCACACACATAGGACATTCAAAGAAGCTCCCCATACCTGCTTCTTCCTCTTATCTCAGGGAATGGCACCAACACCTTCCCCTAGTCACCCAGACCAGAAGCCTGGATATTTTTATTGTCTTCCCTTTTTCATCTGCAGCTTATACCTAGTTGCTCACTAATTGCTATAGCCTCTGCCTCATTAGCACATGTGACACTGAGCTCTTGCAATGCTCTCTGCTTATAATACTGTTTCTGGATTGCTCTGCCCATTCCAAAGCCTAGTCTATCCTACTCTTTAATTTGAACTGGATCCCTGTCTCTCACTATATATCAAAGTTAACTCAAGATGAATTAAAGACTTAAATGTAAAAACCTAAAACAGTAAAAGTCCTAGAAGAAAAGCTAAGAAAAACTCTTCTAGACATTGGCCTAGGGAAAGAATTTATGACTAAGACCCTAAAAGCAAATGAAATAAAAACAAAGATAGACAGACAGGATTTAATTTAGCTAAAGAGTTTCTGTACTGGGAAAGAAGTAATAAAAAAAGTAAATAGACAACCTGCAGAATAGGAGAAAATATTCACATATCATGTGTCTGACAAAGGACTAATATTCAATACTCACAAGGAGCTCAAACAACTGAGCAACGAAGATAAACAACCCATTCAATGGTGAGCAAAAGACATGAAAAGACATTTTCAAAAGAAGATATACAAATGACCAAGAAACATGAAAAAAAGTTTGACATAGCTAAACATTAGGGAAATGCAAATTAAAACAACAATGAGATACTATTATGCTCCAATTAGAATGGCATTAGTAAAAAGCAAAAAATGACAGGTTTGGGTGTGGTGTAGCATAGGGACGCATACAAACTGTTGGTGGGAATGTAAATTAGCACAACTCCTATGGAGATTTGTTGAAGAAGTAAAAGTAGACCTGCTATTCAACCCAGCAATCCCACTGCTCTATATCTACTACCCAGAGGAAAATAAATCATTATATAACAAAGACATCTGCACTCGTAAGTCTATCACAACACAATTGCAAACATATGGCATCAATCTAAGTGCTCATCTACTGATGAGTGGAGAGAGAAAATGGAGTTTACATGTAACATAGAGCCATAAGAAATAATGAAATAATGTCTTTTGCAGCTACCTGGATGGAAATGGAGGTCATTATCCTAAGTGAAATAACTCAGGAAAAGAAAAATAAATGCTACTTGTTCTCACTTGTAAGTGGAAGCTAAACTGTGACTATTGAATTGTGCACAGAGTAGTATAATGACTTTATAGACTCAAAAGGGGAGAATGTAAGGGGGGAGGGATGAAAAATTACCTATGGGGTACAATGCTCACTACTAGGGTGATGGGTACACCAAAGGCCCACACTCAGTACCTATACTCCCTATATATGTAGTAGAATAAAACTTGTATCCCTAAATCTATTTAACTAAAATTAAAAAAAGAAAAACTAGTTCAAGATGCCTCTGTAAAGCCTGTACTGACCTCTTGACCAGAGCAGTTGTTACAGGGAGAATGAAGCCTTCATTCCTTTCTTTTGGTATTTCCTCAGCCAGGGGAGGTGTAGTGACTTGGCTCCTTGGTAATGGGAATAAATTAACTGTGCTGGACAAGCCCAAACATAATTTTCTTCCTCCAGGAAACAAGCTGTTCCCAGGGTAAATTGGCCTTGAATTTGAGCTGCCAATTGGGAGAGAAGCACATTGGGGAGAACGGCACAGGAGGCTGTTGGAAGGGGCGATGGGGAGAGCTGGGAAACCACCTCCTGAGCCCTGTGGCTTGACAAGCAGATGCTGCAGCTTCTGTGAGAAGGAAACTTCCCTCCCCTGGGGCAGGTTGCAGGGGATGAACTACTTTGAAACCTCCACACAAGCTTGACTGGGGGGGGCAGGGTATCAGCCCCTGCTCGCTCCCTCTCACAAGCTGCACCAGCCCCCACCATCTCACCCTAAAGTTGAGGGGCACAGAGGGCAAAGGAGATTAAGTCTGGGGTTGGCCCAGAGACAATAGCAGCTCAAGACAAAAGGGCACAAAGCCTAAGGGTGACGCTGAGTAGGGTGCTGGGGACAGGCCGTGGAGAATCCAGCCTTGTGGCCAGGAGGTGAGCAGCCCTGGCTGCTGGTGTCTCTGCAAGGTGTGTCCTTCCTCTTCCGTTCCTTTGCTGGAGTTGGCAGTGATTGTCCAGAAAACAGGGTGCCCTTAGCGTCTATGAAAAGCTATGAAAAGCACCCCTAGCCAGTGTGCTGCCCAGCTCTTAGGCACATCCAGTGAAATCAACTCCTCTCCACCCTGTAATTTCATACAGATACAGGAATCAGTGACAGCCCTTCATTCCCTCCACACGGAGGCAGCATGGCATGAGGGAGAGTGAACGACCCTGGGAAAACCTCACGGCCACCCGCATCTGACACTGAGCAGTGTCACACTGGCCGGTGGCGGATGGAGGAGTTTCAGGTCTCCTCAGAGCAGCGGTTCTCAACCTGTGGGTTATGACCCCTTTGGGGGTCCAACGACCCTTTCACAGGGGTCACCTAAGACCATCCTGCATATCAGATATTTACATTACGATTCATAACAGTAGTAAAATTACAGTTATGCAGTAATAAGGAAAATAATTTTATGGGTGAGGGTCACCACAACATGAGGAACTGTATTAAAGGGACACAGCATTAGGAAGGTTGAGAACCACTGCCTTCGAGAAATGAGCAAAAACAAAGCTGGGGTTAATTTGAAATGGAAGCAATACACACATTCAGCTGCCTTGTCCGAAAGCGGTCACTTGGGAGACTCACTACACAGGACTTGTGATCTCCGTCTGCTGTCTTCAGGGAGCCAGACAGCCTTAGACACCCCAGAATTAACAACAAAACAGAAACAAAACTCAGTCTGAGGCATTAGCATAAGGATTGCATCACTCAGTTTCTACATGTTTTAAATGGGTGGAAGTCTGCAGTCTTTTCTGCAGTCTGCCTCGTAAATTCCTTGTGGGGCCCAGTAAGTGTAGGTAAGAGAAGTGAACGTGCTTTGTGCTATGACAGCTCACTCCTGTGTGACTGTTATTAATAGGGAGGCTTGGTAAGAAACTGGCACTCATTTGAAGCTATGGGGATAAAAAATCACTCAAAACATCAACTTTTGGCTGTTGTCAATGCTGTATTGTATAAATTGGCTTTGAAATAACGGTACCTGAAAACCACCCTTTGTGAGTGAAATAAAACCTTACCCAACTTTTCTATGGTGAGGATCTAGAGCTCAGAATCATTGAACTTCATGCAGGTGAAGGTCCGACCTCGGTCTGGTTTTTGGCCTTAGCTAACACTTCCCACATTAGCTCAGGGCTTTGCTTTCTTCTTCAATCTGGACTCTGTATCTGTTTTACTTTCTTGCTTTGGTCCTAGAAGACCCCACCCTACTCAACCCCACTGTGTGTGCGTGTGTGTGGCCAGTGTGGCCAGTTATCTCTGTATATGGAAAAAATTGCTCAGTTTGTATTTCTTCAGTACAGAAAAGCTGAATGATTTGAATTGCATTAAGAAGGATCTCTTTTAATGCAAATTTGGCAAAATAAATAAACGAGATAAATAAACTCATGAGATGCTACAGCCTTTCTCATGAGCAGTGGTTCTTAATATTTGGGCATGGGCACCACCTTGGGAACGTCATAGAAACTATGAACCTTTCCTCATATAAATGTACCTTTAAATACATGCATGACATTTTATGTAGAACTTCAAGGCTCACACACTCTTTGGAACAAGGATTAGGACCTTTGTCACCATTTTGAAGTTAACCTTGTTACAGATCACATGAGTCTAAGAGGTGAACACAGCCAGTTATCATTTCACCATTAAAGAGAAAATAAAGGCTTCTCTAGAATGGTGATCACATGAGGAACTTGTTCAGCGTGTTCTATCAACTGGAAGTCAGAGCTCACCTCTGGCAACATGATGAGGCTGAATGTCAGGATGAAGAGAACCATGTTCACTCCATACATCCATCTCAAGAAGAGGAAGTTCGAGGCCACGGAGGAGCCGAACTGACCTGTGGAAAAGAAAATAGAAAAATTGACGGGAGGTGAAACTAAGTAAAAAAAAAGGCTTTGTCTCGGTCACCCCCAAATGAGCCTACTAACCCGGAGGTGTTGCTCTTCTCCACAGTTGAAGTGCTGGTGTCCTCCTTTCTCCATTCAGGAAGATAAATGCTTATGCTAGAAGTGTTCCCTACCACGCAGAATGTGGAGGTGTGTAGAGTGCGGCTGTGCAGACTGTGAGGTGCCCCTGCAGAGTCTGTCCCAGGTCAGCTTCCTTCTGCTGAGCAGCTAATCTGCAGAGCCTGTTTTTTCTTTGAGTTAATGCTGCATATGGGCAAGTGAGCAAATACATGTAACGGTGACTACAGTGCCCGGTCAGTAGTTAGCTTCCATTATAATTATAACAACTCTCCTTCGCTCCACTTTTTCTCAGGCCAACAATGCTCTTCCCAAAAAAGTTCACCACACTCCTTATGGGTGGTTATCCTACGGACCTTCCTGTGCTGTTTCTTCTTATTACTGTGATTTATGGGGGTAGTGTAGAAGTTGAAATTCATTCATTCACTCCATACATCTTTACTAAGTATCTCCTGCTGGAAATTATCGTAGATCTGAAGCACAAGGTCATACATAGGGTGGCTGCTGTAATGAAACTTGCATTTAGTGAGGTGTGGAAGCTCCTCATACAATGGTATGTATATCTTGCAATGATAATAGCCAGATAGGTCCTATAGTGGGCAAGGTAAATATTGAAGGGGTTGCTTTAGGTGGGTTTGCTGAGGGAGGAATACCAGAGAAGATGACGTCTGAACAGGGATCTGAAGTTTGATGAAGAGGCAGCAGCACCTCGAGCTGGGGAAGAGCAGCTCAAGCAGAGGAAAATGCCAGAACAAAAGTCTTGAGAGAGGCAAGAGCTTTGGGGGAAACTGAGGAAGACAATTTGGGCTTGTGTAGATGGAGTACAATGAAGAGGAAAGTGGTCACCGATGAGGACAGAGAGGACAAACCGCAGTGTGTCCAGCCTTTTCTGCAGCAAGGCAAAGGAGGGGGGGTTTATTTGGGGTGACACGGGAAGGCACTGACAGGCTGCAAGGGAATGGGACTGGAGGGTGGGGTATGGGTGTAACTCTTAAAAAACCACTTCAGAGTTGGGGAAAGAATTGAGAGGGGACAGGTGAGAATGTTCATTCAAGTCCTACCCGTCCAAACACTGAAAAGCAAAATGATTGGTCTCATCCCTACTGACTGAGAAAAAAATAAATACATCCTCTTAAAGCAGAGAATGGAAGAAGAAAAATAGGAACTTGAAGTCTTAGGTTGAAATTTCCTAGATTTACAAAAGACAAAGTGTTTTCGGCAACTACTTAAGATTCAGCATCAAGTTGCTAACTTTCCCTGTCTCTCTGTTTTCAGTTTCTCAAGAAAAAACAATGCAGCCTCAGCCGCCACCTGCATCAGCCGCCTCATTCTGTCTCATTCAGTGAAACAGAACCTGCAGCGCCAGTGTTTTTCTTGAACCCACTGGCTTTGAAACATGATCAATAGGGAACTATTACAGGAAAGAGAAAGTCAATTTTGTGCCGCAAATTCTAGCCTCTACCTGCTAAGTTGATTCTAGCCTCACACGAGAGTAAGACCTCGATTTCTGGACCTTATTCTATTCTTTAGGTACCGTCTCACTTAGTCTCATAATATAGAGGCAGTTTTTTTTTTTTTTTTTAACTTAAAGAAGTCAATCTTTCAATATTTATTTTGGAAGAAATCAGTGATTTTTGAAGTCCGAGTGCTTGTTTTTCTTTAAGCTCAAATGAGAAACTTGGATTCATTTCGCCTTATAGAGGGGTGCAGAGTTCTGTAAGATTTCTAAGAGTATGTGGTTTGGATACAAGCATCCCCCAGGTGTGTAAGCAGGTGCACTCATCCACCTGCAGAAATTCTAAAGCAGACACTTCTCCTTGAACATCTGATCAGGGATTTCATATTGCTTGACGACTGTTACCTGTGTTCTCTGGTAACGACTACTCAGGCACTGCTCGGCCAAGTTCGCTCATAGTGTTTTATTGAAGGCAGTGGACTGGAAGCTTATTAGTCAATATAGTTACTCATTTACTGGAGGAAGCCTCTGTTTCTATGTGTCCAAGGTAAAGAGTAAGTTGTCTCCTGGTAACACATGTGAGATGCTCTGGTGTAGAGCCCTGAGCCCAGGATGCTAACACACCCTGCCTGTCTCCCTTCTTTCCTTCCTTTTGACAGTTTTGCTTTTATAATTATCACTGACCCACTCTCTCTTCCAGCTTCTACACACAATCACTGGCAAATGAGTGGAACATGGAGTATAAATATACCTAAATGAAAAAGAGAGAATTAGATAAAGCTTTTTCAAGAAGTATCCCCTCCTGGCTGAGTAATATTCCATGGCATACATATATCAATCCACTCCTTGGTTGAAGGACATTTAGGCTGTTTCCACACTTTATCAACTGTAAATTGGGCTGCGATAAACAGCCTAGTACAAGTGTCCTTATAATCAATGGAGACTTTGAAGCGTTTGTAGTAACTTGGATGGAGGTGGAACATATTATTCTTAGTGAAACATCATAGGAATGGAGAAGCATGAATCCTATGATTTCAACTTTGATTTGAGGACAATTAATGACAATCAATGACACAGTGAGCCATGGGGGAAGGAGAGAGCAGACAGATAAGGAGGGAGGGGGAGAGGGAAAGAAAACGGAAAAAAAAAAAAAAAAAGAAAATAGTGACTAACTTTCATATAAATTGGATTCAATTTTGACCAATGCACATTACTTAAACATTAATTTTTTAATTCAACTTGTCAATATGTTGTTTAGGATATTGCATCCTCATCTATAAGTGAAACATGCTTGTAATTTCCCTTTATAATAATATATTTTCTCCAATTTCAACATCAGGTGTATTCAGATCAAATAGAATGATATTGAAATATTTCTTCTTTTTTATTGTTTATAAAATTTCTGGAATTATTAGTCTTGTAAAATAATTGTGGTTTATGAGTTTATGATAGTTTGAACTTTGTTATTTAATTCATTGCTTAATTACTGTTTTCCTGTGAATGATTATACTGTGGTTAATATGCTAGCATAGCAATATTCCCAGATAGTTTTTTGTTTTGGGGGAAGTTGAGCTTTGAGGGGGCAGAGTTAATACTTTGCACGAAATATCTTATTTTATAACAGTGAAATTGCTTTCTCTTTTGTCTTGTGATTTTTTTTGAGGTGGAATTTAAGTTTTTGTGTGAGTAGCACTATTATACCTATCTTGAGTGTCTTGCTTGTACTGTATCACATCATACCAACTGTTCACTTGTTAAAAAAAAAGGGGGGGGACTGATAATAGACATCACTTCCAGAAGAATGCCAGATGAATATGAAAATAGCCATCTACAAAGTAAAGAGAGAGGCCTCCTTCTCTACAACCCTCAGAAGGAATATATCATGTGGACACCTTGATTTTAGACTTCTAGCCTCCAGAACTGTGAGACAACATATTTCTGTTGTTTAAACCACCCAATATGTGGTTCTTTGTTACAACAGCCCTATATGCAGCAGCTCTCATGTGAAAAAGCTGTGGCTTCACAGACCAGCTTTAGTTTCTTCAGCGCCAAGGGACCTGAGGTTTTACTTCATTTTGATAAAATAAATTGCATAGAGCTTCTTAAAGTTAGGACACACTATTTTTTTTCTAGCATTACCCAACACTCTTTCAAAATATTCTTCATTAGGTCCTTCAGAAATCTCTGTGAATGTGTAACTTTGTAACCGCAACATAAAGGAAGCAGAGAGTTAAGAAATGGGTTGTGAGATTGGCACAGTCCATTGTTTCAGCTATCCAAGGCCCTGTACATTCTTCATTAGTGTGAAATATGGCTAAGCAATTACCTATAAAAGAAGTAAAATGTTTATTTTGCCTACCTGGAATCAGGAATTTCTGAGACTGGAGCTGAGATAATCAAAGAACAGAGCAGGAACCTCCTGATAAATTGGTCCCACTAACTGGATTCTGCCCCCTGTCCATTCTTATTCTGAGAAAACAGTTTAATTTATGAACATCTCAGGCAACTTTAGGTCTTCCAAAATGTATGAATCTCAGCATCTTCCACTCTCTTTGAGTCAATTTTCCTTTGCCTCATCTCCTCACGGGCCATTGCTGACCTGGGAGTAAACTTAGGTGGCAGCTTTACATCTTGACCTCTACAATTCACTCGCTGGACCAGTTCCTGAGAACTTTTCCTTTGTTTTGATATCCGGGCAAAAATCCTGAAATCTGAACACCTGGGCAGGGTCAAGAGAGGGGCCTTCCGGCACTAGAACACCTCTCACAGCAAAACTTACTTTCTTCTAGCCCAATGGTACATCCCTCAGCTTCAGGTAAGAAAATTGATATTACAATTCTTAATGTTACATGATTTTAGATAACCCTTCCTTCAAGGTTTCAATTTATATGTCCAATTATAGTCTATGACCTTTTTTGATCAATCATGTTATCTTTTTTGCCCTCTTAGTCTCTTGGTTCATATAAGAGACTGGAAAGGACTCTTTGTCCTCAAGGAGTTTATAATCTAGTTAGAGAGAGATGCTCAGGAATTAGTGGAATAAGTAAAATGAAAATCAGTATAGAAAAGAAATACAGGAGTTCAGAAAAGGATAGACCAATGACAGTGAAGACTGTAGATAAAGGATTTATAGCAGCACAGACTATGAGCTGGCTTTTAAAGACTCAATAGGACTTAGAGGGGGCAAAATAAAACTAAACATAAAAAAAGAACAAAAGGAAGGAATAGGGAAGGGAAAAGAGCAAGCAAAAAGGAGAGAGTTCTAGGCCAAGATACTGCATGAACAACTTAATCTTAGATGCGAGAGAAGTCAATCAAAGTGTTCTGTCTGAAGTGTGTCATTTGAGCTGGAAAGTACTTTGGAATAAGACTGATGTAGGAGAGGCCAAATGATAGCACCTTGAAGAGTTTGATCATTATTCCAGTATAAAAACATTTATAATTTGGAGCTGATGAGAAACACAATGGAAATGAAACACAGAGCGGTGAAGAGTCAGAGCTGGTTTAAATTCTGGCTTCATTATCTGTGTGGTCAAGGTAAAGTTGCTAAGATTTTCTAAGTCTTATTTCTCAAATGTAAACTGAAAATAATCATAGCTACCTGAGAGAAGTGATAGGAAGATAAAAAGAGATGTGTGTAAGGCACTTTATCTAGTGGTGGCAGCAGGAAGGGCATTGGCACTAGCAGTGATAGAATGCTCCTTCAGAAAGGTCACCCTGGCATTACGAGGTATGTACACAGATAGGGCAAGGCTGGCAGCAGGAACAGGAAGGTTGGGGGGAGTTTATGCAGGTCATCTAGATGACCTTCCAGTGATTACTCCTGTCGGTGGGGAAGAAACAGGTGATGAAAGAAATTAAAGAAAGGACTGACTTTGGGGATAGTGGGATAAGTGACGGCTTACTTCACAGCTTCAAGGCTGGGAAACAGGAAACCAGGACAGTCACACTGTTGATGGGAATTAGGAAGTTAGGAGGGAGAGAAAAAATGCCTGGTTTGGGTCATGACAAGTTTTGAGATAGTGCAGTGAAATTTGGTGATTTGAAAGGAGGATTTTGTTTTGTTTCTAGCAAGTTATTGGAGAATTCAGGTGAAGGACAGATTACAGAGACTTTAAAAGGCTTCAGAGGAAACCCATATTCTCAATGGAAACACTGTGCCTGTTGGTTCCGCCCCCTGTAGGCGAATGGCAGTGGAAACCGGGTACAGGCGTGAGGAGCTGGCTGGCCAGGCAGGAACGTCACAACACATACTCTTTCTTCCGGGCTGACTTCCGCTTCTCTTCGTTGACTTCGTGGGTGGCATCCCGCAGCTTGACCTCACGATCTGAAAGGCTTGCTGGGATGATGTCCAGCTCTAGGTCCTTGTTATCCTATACACAAAGGGGTCACAGAGGTCCCGGACCTTGGAGAGGCTTTGGGAAAGCAACTCACCAAGGTAGGGGAGGTGGTAAAGAGGAAAAATGAAGCAAGATGTAACGGTAACAGATAAAAAGATGGAAGACCCTATGAACTCCCACCCACAGTACTCTTTTTCATGGGATCATTTCTTTTTTTCAAGTAAGAAAGATATAAAAATGTTTAGTTAAATGTTCAGTGCTAATATCTACAGCAAGAAAAAAACAATGAACACAGTTGATAATTATGTGTCTATTTCCCCAGGCCTTTGGCCCTGATGAAATCTAAATACCAATACATAAATTACATCTAAGAGTGATTCTTAGCAATTTAAAATGGATGTGAAAAGCATATAAAGATATTTTTTAAATCCCTCTCCTTTATCAAAGGAAATTGATCAAACCAAATATTTTTATTTAAACAATTTATTTAAAGCAATTTCCATTAGAATAGAAAGCTAAATGATAGAACAATGACGGAACTTTCTAACTGCTCACCCCTGCTTATTTCAACCAACATTTGGTATTTATATATGATGGAAGTCTCTAGGAATAAAGCTCACAGAGGAAGGCCCGGGGAGGCATTAGCTGCCTCAACTCTAGGAGGTTTGACCACATCACTCCCCAGGCTGCTCTACTTCAGAGCATGAGTCTATTTAGAGATTTAAGAATTAGAAGTTCTAGGATTAAATTGTCAGGCTGTATTTAGCTCTTAATTCATAGGTTAATGACCCCATTATAAAAAAGAGATTAAAAGTCAGTCTCCTCTTGCTTTGTGGCAAATAGTGCCTCTTTTCACTTGAACTATCAAATAACCCTTGTACAAATTGCATCCCTTATTCTTAAAAAAGCACTAGGACACATACTCTGGGGACTCTAGTCATTTGCTGATTAACATAATTGGGTGGAAGATGGTACTGAGAGAGCCAAGATAAAGGGTTTAGTCCTCCAAGTCAACCATTAAGGCTGCACAGAGGAAAACTGTTCCACAGCCACAGGATACACTCCAGGGCAGCCCGTTTTACAATATATAGAACAGTAATTCTGGGGGCTGGAGATGAGGGGATCAGCCACCCCCACACTAGAAACCACATAAGGCAAGTGCGTAGGGGTCGCCAGCTCAGAAGGACTGCTCTGGAAATACGCCTTCCTTCTATGGCCATGAGGGCAGTGGAGATAAGCAAGGAAGACATCCCAGTGGACAACACCCCGTGCCTACCTCTGTGTTGACTCCTAGGGCTTTCTCCAGGGAGTACCGGTACTTCCCCATCCTCAAGGAGAAGTCTCTATAGTGCTTGTCCACCGTGGTCACCCATTTCCTTATCTCCGTGGCATGAATATGGCCTTTCTCCACAAAGCTGTCAGCCAGCTGAATCAGAAGCTTCACCTTCTCCTTTGTTTGCTATCCAAAAGATGGTCTTGAGTTAGTTACTGGATTATGTTTATCCTTATGCCTCCTTCACCCCATCCCCCTTTCCCTCTGCATAGCAGCCACAGATACCAGCTAACTACCTGGGTTTGCACCCAGCTCTGTCTACTAGCTGGGAGATCTTAAGTAAATTATTTAAACCCTCTGTGCCTCAGTTCATTCATCTGCAGAATAGGGACCATAATAGCACAGTTGTTCCTCAATATTACACCAACCCTTGGTGGAGGATTGGTTCAAAGACCCCCAATGAATACCAAAATCCACAGATGCTCACATTCCTTACATAACAGGGTGTAATATTTATATATAACCTAGGAACATCCTGCTATATACTTTAAGTCATCTCTAGATTACTAATACTACCTAATACATATAAATGCTATATAAATAGCTGCTATACTGTATGGGTTAGGGAATAATATAAGAAAGAAAAATTTATACACATTCAGTAGAGACACAATAATCCTTTTTTTTTTTTTTTTTGTATTTTTGATCCATAGCTGGTTAAATCCATGGATCCAACACCTACAGATACAGAGGGCTAATTGAACCCATAGCATAAGGTTGTTGTATTAAATGACTTGCTACTATAGAATGGTCACAACCACACCTGAAACATAATAAGAACTCAATAAGCCATAAATGTTAGACATTACTATTATTATTATTATTATTGATGTAAGAATCTCTTAGATTAATATAGTGCTTTATCAGTTTACAGAGTACATTAATGTATCTGAGACTTACTTGAGTCTTAGGAAGTAGGTGGAGGGAGGTGGTGCACGTCTCTTTCAACTACAGATGAAAAAACTAAGGTCTGGAGAGGCTTAAGGTGGTCCAAGTTCATACCACCAGAAAGTGACAGAGCCTCTCTGCCTCTGACCCTTAGTTCCTAGCCCTCTCCCTTCACTGTAGTAGCCTGAAGCAGGCTCTGAACATCAGGTACATTCACATGTGCCAAGATGTAAAGAAATCTGACTAGCAAATTTCAGAGTAAATTCTGTTCCTTTCACTACCAGGATCTTGGCTTTAATTTCCATTAGAAAAAGGGATAAAGGGGTTAATAAAGCTGGTATCTATTACAGAATTAAACAAGGGGGAACTCTGATGTATACTGAGTTAACTACATTTCTAGCAAGAGTTTGTTCAATGCCTACTTCATCCATAGCACTGTGCAGAGAGCTGTGGAGATGGCTTGGGGGGTAAACAAAAGAAAAAATGCTATTCATTTCTCACAGAGTAGTTAAATAACTTAAGGCATTATGTAATTGGATGTCAAAATGAGTATTGTGAACACTGCAAGAATTTTAAAATGAGAGAAAATGAAGGTGGACTGGCATGAAGAGGAAAGGTCTTGTGGGGTGGTAGCACGTAAGCTGGGTAAGACATGAGAAGGAGAGAGATACTCAACAAGCAGACAACTATTCATCCTTTACCATAACTTCAGATTTCCAAACTCTAAAATCTATCTGGGGCCTGATCTCCCAGATAAATATTTAAATATTCCTAGCACCCTCAGAGGCAAAGTAGGTAGATCACCTGAGCTCTGAGTTCAATACCAGCTTGAACAAGAGTGAGACTCCATCTCTACTAAAAATAGAAAAAGTAGCTGGGCATTATGGTCAGGCACCTGTAGTGCCAGCTACTGGAAGGTTGAGGCAGGAGGATCACTTGAACCCAGATGTCTGAGGTTGCTGTGAGCTAAGCTGACATCATGTGACATCATGGCACTCTACTCAGGGCAACGGATAGAGACTTCATTGCAAAAAAAAAAAAAAAATGTATCCAGGAAAGAAGAGAATATTTAAATATTCTAAGAAGAAAAGTTATCTGTTAGACCGGAGGAAAGTAGGTCCATCCAAAGTTTGGATCATATTATAATCTAGATAGCTGAGGGAAACTAAGCCAGAAAAATCACTGGAGCAACTGTAGAAAAGACAGAAGAGACTTTGTTTCTTTAGTCCACTATCCTTGCTGCCCCTTCCCAGGCTCATCTATGGTCCCTCCCATGATAAACTGTCCCTCCAAAGAAATGCTGAAGAGGAAGGGCTTCGGAGAGGTGAGTGGTGCACTTTGCATGCCACACTGCCAAGGAGATCAGGGCTCAGCTCCATAGTAGCACACAGCACATCCTATCTCAGGGCAGCAGGCTGGTGTCCAGGCGAGGAGACAGGGACCAGAAGAGCTCTGGTGTGAAGGAAAGGAGGTAGGGTGAGGATAGCAGACACATCTCTTGGACCATGAAAGGGCAGAGTAGTAACACTGGGAATTGGTACCTGATATTCTTAGAACTTTCATCTTTTTGCATGTGGGTTTTTTTTGCCCTGAAAACAGTTTTCTATTTTCTTAAATCAGGAATAATTTTTAATGCTACAATAAAAAAATAAATTTTTATGTAAAAGTCTTGGAAATATATATTCTCTGTTTTTATGCGGTGACTCCACCTACAAGACAGGGTTTTACAGCCAGCTGGTGGCAGCAGCCATAACCAGAGCAGCTCTATCAAAGGCAATTATATTTTAAAGCATCCTATCTATGATTCAAGAGTCACGGAGCAAATGGTTTGTGACCAAGCATGGGGTTTGGGGGAGCAGAGACAGTAATTGAGTAGTGTAGACAAGCCTTTCCCTGTGTGGCCCCACCTACCTTTGCAGGAGCCCTATCTCTACTGTGCTTCATACCCATAAATCCTAGTCACAGTGAGTGTCACATGCACCATCTATTGTGATGAGGGCTCTTGCTCATTTTCCCTCTCAGTGCAGGGGCCTCTCTCATTTCCTTTTCTTCCCATAAGATGAGCGGGGATGCCCTTCCTAGAATTCCCACAGTTTCACATTATATTCCTCTATTTTAGCACAGTTCACACTGAGTTATTCGTGTGTCTCCTTCATTACATCATGAACTCCTAAAAGGTAAGTATTATATTTTATTAATTGGTACCATGGGTGTTGAATGAATAAATGAATGAGAGAATGAATGAGCTGATCTTATGTTTGGAGGTGACTTAGGTAGGCTAGATCAGCAAGAGATGAGGGTTTACATTGGAAAGAATTAGATGATAAATTTGGCCCATGAACTGAACAAGCCCACAGAGAGCCCAGCTATAGCCATGGTCCCCACTGGGGAGCAGCCTGGAATAGTTTCTTACACATGAGTGACTTTGGTGGTACCATGTGACTTCCCAAAATGCCTGGCCATAGCTTATGCAATCAGAGGTAAAAACTTATCTCATGAAGGCAAGCCTGTTAATATATAGCTGGTGATTTTTAAGGTATCCTGGCCTAAAAATTCTGTCTAAATAGGGACAGTGGCAATATGCTAGGTTGAGTAAGGTTGTTTCTATGGGAATTTGAACTATAGAGACAGGGATCTGTACAGTTAGTTGCAAAGAAGTGAAAACATAGGAAGCAGAGAGGAAGAAAGAAAGGACATTGAATCAGAGTAACAGTGAAATACTACAGATATCCCTGATCCTTTGCTCTGAAAAGATGACCAGGTAATGTGGCTACCTGACCTGCCCCTGGTTTTGAGCAACATCCCAGATTTCATCCCTAGAGAACAGACTATGCCACATTTCTTGTTCTTCCCACAGGGCTGAATCATTGAGCTTTTTCTGGATTCTTAAGAGGTCCAGCCACATAACTTCTACCTTTTTTTATTTCCACACAATGGCATATAACATCTTTTCCCCTTTTCAATGTAAGCCAGTTTGAAACTAAATCTTGCCAACAAAGACCATAACTTACATAGACAAATAAAACAGGGGTCAGATTATAGCAGGTCTTGAACAAAATGTTCTAAAGTATGCACATAATCTTGTGAACAAAAGGGAAACTCTGGGGACTATAATTCACCTGGGCCTGGAAATCTGGAAATGACAGCTCACTTATCTCAGGCTCCACGTGTACCCTAATGTTCTGCCCTTAACATCTGAAATCTATATATATTATCTGCTGAAAAAGACAGAGGTCAAGAGAAGAGAGGTTCAGTAATTCTATTTTTCCTCCTTTCTTCTTTTCTTTTCCTTTTTCCCCTCTTTTCCTCCCTTCCTTTCTATCATACCCTCTTCTCCTAGTCAATGAACCTTTCTCTGAATAAAGCTTTCAAAAATCTCTTTTGTCTTTACATATTTTACAAGTCTTTAAGATTTAACCTTCTTGATATTATTCCTATAATTCCATTATAGTCTTCCATATTGGCCTTTCATTGCTGGCTTTTCTGTAGAGACAGGCATATTGAGCTCTGTGTCCAGGTGAACATGTTTCTCAGAATATATTCTCATATTCATCCCACTGGGGATCATTTCTTATATGTGAAAAATTTCTTTAAAATTTCCAGTAGATAGGCTCTATTCTTCTTAAAAGCCTTATGCCTATCTTTTGTCTGAACTGTTTAGATTCTACTTTTCCAGATCTGAAGGACCTGTCTGACAAACTCAGTGTTCCCTTTCCTTATTATCTGAATCACAGGAATAGTAATTTAGTTCAGCTAAGGTTCCGGTCATTTTCACTATTGCTTTACTCTCTTTTGTTGAGAATAATTAATTCCAATTTATCTCACAGCTCCTTTTATTTTCAGAGATAAAATAACCATCTCAAAGAAGTGTTTTCTTAACATTATCACTACTCAGTGGCAAATGCAAATCAAAACCACAATGAATACCACTTTACTACCTCTAGGATAGCTATCTCAAAAGACACAATAAGTGTTGGGAAGAATATGGAAAAACTGGGACCTTCACATGTTGCTGGTGAGAGATAGTTCCTCAAAAAGTTAAATATGGAGGCACTATGACTCTTAGCCCTTCTAATCCCAGGTATATACAAAAGAGAAATGAAAGCATATGCTCACACCAAAACTTCTATGTAAATTTTTTTTTTTTTTTTTTGAGACAGAGTCTCACTATGCTGCCCTGAGTAGAGTGCTGTGGCGTCACAGCTCACAGCAACCTCAAACTCTTGGGCTTAAGTGATTCTCTTGCCTCATTCTCCCAAGTAGCTGGGACTACAGGCACCTGCCACAATACCTGGCTATTTTGTTGTTGTTGTTGTAGTTGTCATTGATGTTTGGTAGGCCAGGGTCGGGTTCAAAACCTCCAGCCCTGGTGTATGTGACTGGCGCCCTAGCCGCTGAGCTACAAGTGCCGAGCCAAAACTTGTATGTAAACTGTTATGGCAATATTATTCATAATAGCCAGATGCTGGAAACAACTCAAATGTCTATCAACTTAAGAATGATAAACAGAAAGTGGTATATATGTACAATAACATGTTATCCAGCCCTAAAAAGGTATGAAGTGAATGTGTGAATCCTGAAAACATCATGCTAAAAGAAAGAAGCCAGTCAGAAAAGACTATATATTATATGATTTGTTTTATAAGAAATGTTGGAACAGGAAACTCTCTGGAGACAGAAAGTAGATTAGTAGTTACCAGGGTTGAGGAGAAGGGGAAATGGGGAATAGTTATTAAGGGGATGGGGTTTCTTTCTGGACTGGTAAAAATGTTCCAAAACTAAACAGTGGCCAATGGTTGCAGAACTTTGTAAATGATGGTAAAAACCATTGGATTGTAAAATATGAAAAACAAAATAATCTAAAAATATGTTTTGCTTTTACAAACAATGGATTTCTTCTAAATGTCAAGACGATGAAGCTTTCCTTGACTCCTTATTCATTTTGAAACTCAAAATAGAAAAATATCCTTTGTCATCTTCTAATAGGATTGTTCACAGGCACAGCACTACATGAAAATTTTGTTTTCATTTTATCCTTCCCCAAACTATTTTTATCTCATTTTAAATCTTACAATTATGGGTTTTACATAGAGAGTATCTTTTTATATACAGTGTTTCTTTTACTTGATCTGTTTCTTTGGAGCACGGTATAATAAGTCAACATGCTCTATTGCTCTGGTCAATCCTAAGGGGCACCATATTTACTTTCTTGTGGTTCAAGGTCAATTTAGTTTCCTTTTCAAATCCATGTTGTTGGTTATAAAGATTAAAACCCAAGATGGCTGGTTAAAGGGGTGTGATCCTGGGTGGGGGACTGAGATGGAGCAGAAAAGCTGGGAAGGAGAGAGGACGTAGAGAAAAAGTACAAGAATCATATTAAATATAGATTTGGGGGGGAGGCAATTGTTGAAATATACCCAAACTTCCTTTTTTTTTAATGTTCACAAATGGTTGTAGCCTCCCTGCAATGCACAAGATAGTATCAGGTAACCAGGGGAACAGGAGATAAATAAAGTGTGGTTCTCTTCCTTCGGGATCTTCCTGTCTCATATAGGTGCTGCCACTTCACACAGATTATACTAAAGGATAGATGGTTCATGCCAGGTACCTTACAGGTTATCCAGTAAGGGCTGTAGAGGAGGCCTGGGACAGATCATATCCTGGCACGTAGGCAGGATCACAGAAGAGGCAGCACTGGAGTGGAAAGGTAAGCTCCTTTTAAAAAAAACACACACTAGGACTGGGTACAGTGGCTTATGCCTGTAATACTAGCACTGTGGGAGGTAAGGGGGGAAGATGGCCTGAGCCCAGGAGTTTGAGGTTGCCTTGAGCTATCATGATGCAATGCACCCTAACCTAGGAAACAGAGTAAGATTCTGTCTAAAAAAAAATCTTTTTAATAAAAATAAATGAAAAGCACAAACTAGAAGAGAAGAATATTCTAGACAGAGAAATGCAATGAAAAAGGTACAGAGACAAAAAAAGTATATGACATATCTCTCAGAGGGTATGAAAATACATCTTCATCTGGAGCATAAAACCTGCATAAAAGTATAATTGACAATAAAGCAGTGAGGGAGGTGTAGAAGTTGTGGAGTGTTAAGCTGAAGGCCCAGGGAAATCCTTGAAGTTCTCCAGCTGGGTGGTAATGTGACCAAAGTAGCATTGTAAGGATGAACAACAATGGAGAGCATGATAGACTGGAAGGAAGGAAAGACCAAAAGCATGGAACCCAGTGAGGAAGTGACTATAGCCTAGGGTGGTAACAATGTGAATGGAAAATAGGAGAAAGATGTGAAGAAGGCTGTAAAGGAAGGATGAATTAAATTGACTGAATAATTTTTCACATTTCTGCTTCGGTTATGGGCAGATTCTGATCCTAAGAAGTTCTAAGCATCTGGTGTGATCCATGCTATATAGACAAGAAGCACCAATAGATCTGATATTTATTCAGCCTGTGGATGGTTCATTATTGACACTATTTGGAGAGGGGCAGATAGACACAAACTGATTCAAAAGACATTTTCATTTGGATTTGAAAAGGGTTCAGTGCATCTTCCGCCTTCTTTGTGGTGTTTGCTCTAGCTGGTATTGAAAGGAGAACCTTATTTGAGCTCCTGGCTTTTCACATTGGATGAAAAGGCCAAAGCTCATAAAGATATAGGGGAAGGCTCCCCAATACTGAGAGTTCATAGCATAGCATCCATAATGTGCACAACTGCTTCTGAAAGATCAGCTCAGGAAGGAGGCAAAGGGCCTACTTTTGTCACACCAAACTAGAGGAACATTTGCTATAGTGTCAGAGGGACCACTGGATAGGATGGGTATTAATATGGTCCCCCACTGACCCCACAAAAGCAGAAATCAACTTGGGAAGAGCATCTGCTGCATGCACCAGTGAGGCCAAGAAAGGTTCCCACACGGCAAGGAGCCCAAGGTGAGGGATGAGGATGCTACAAAGAGGGCGCTGAGACAGGCAGGATTTTCATCCAAACCCAAGTGCCCTTGGATGGAACCCTGGCTGTGAAAACAGATGAAAACCAGAGTTCCTCCCAGTATAGCATTCCCTGCCCTGGTGGTGTGAATGGGGATGTCATATGTGCACCTGTGCATATTTTGCTTCCCAGAGACCCAGCCTGGCTCATTAGCAGGCCTGAGACCAGATGGAAATGGCCCAGGAAACAAGAAGCCCGCCTGCTTTGTGAATCCACAGAGTGTCATTGGCCCTGCCTATAAGGTGCACTTCTGAAGCCACTTGAATTTCAAGAATATGTGGATCTGTGCAGGTGTCCACACATGCATGTACATTTTGACATGAATACACCCCTTTTACTTACTTGGTCTGAAAGAATATAGCAGATTCCAGAATGTGGAACATGAAGAGGAGTGTTTGGAAGCACAGTGTGTATCAGTTGATTTCCTGCACACAGCAGTTGTGTCTAGCTGCTCCAATTCTTTGGGTATTCAGGTTTCTAAGACAAGCTTTCCCCCTTGACACTGTGGGCAAGCATTTCTGCTTACAGGAGCTGCCCTTGCTTCTGTAATGTGAAATTTGCCATAATGGGAAGTACTGAGTGGACTTGGGGAGGGGCTTGGGGGGCTTCCTACCTTGGCAGGCACCCTGAATTCCCCATATTCTTTCAGCAGTTCCTGAGTTTCCTCTGTGGTCTCTCCAGTGGAGGTATGTGTTGAGAGGTAAAATTCACCTGTTTCTTGGATCCAGTCCAGTGCCTATGGGAGAAAACAACCCCTCACGTTCCCCGAAAGGCAGCTGTCGGTTGGAAAACATGTCATACTATAAGGAAGGTTTGTGGTTGGGATGTCTTGATGGACCAGGAAATGCTGACATGATTTGATTGGTAGGTATCTCTGAAATTGTTTTTATGAGTGAGCCTTCCTCTGATTATGAACATCCCACTGGCAAAGAGAACGTCTCCTCCAGTAAACTGGGGGCTCTTATAGTCCAGGCCCACTATCATCTGTGAGTTAGGGGCATAGTGAGTGAGCCAGCATCTCCTCATAGCTCCTGGTACAGAGTGCTTGGCAGGACCGAATGCTTGGCAAATGCTGAATGACGGGTTTCAACTTGTTCTCTCTCCTCTCTTCATTCCACCTCCCATCTCTACTCTGCCTGCTGCTGTGGCCTTCTTTTGGACTTTCTTCAGCCTTAGTCATCTGGGCCTCTGTATACCTCCCCAGAAATGAGGCAAAGCCAGGGAAAGTTCCAGACATACCTGCTTAGCGCTGCGCTCGAACACCACATATTGCTGGCATTGGTCTAACCGCCGCTTCTTCAAGGTCCAGAAGTGCAGGACCCGATTCTCCCTCTGTAAGAGCTCGCTCAAGATGGCTGTTGGCAGAGGAGGGGTGCTGGTTAGCGGGAAGCTCTGAGCAAATCCAACCAACCACTTCAGCCCCAAGGCCCAGGTGCCGGGTGACTGAGACGTCAAGCCTCCCTGTGGCATTTATCTAGCATCAGAAGAAAGGCAGCAGAGAAAACTTCCCAAAAGGAACAAGGTAGAGAGACTAGAGGAAAGTCTGTCAAGGAGTGTTTCATTGATTAACAGGGCAGAATATGGGACCAGTGACTTATAAGTAACCTTCATCCCTTCACACCAAAATTAGTCCTTGTTAGAGACCTTGGGAAGCATCATTTTCTAGAATAGCAAAGAACTCAATTTGCCTCCAGGGTCTAATGAGCATGGACAGTCTTTGACAGGAGTTTTTGGCATTCTTGAGGACTTGCTAGAAGAGGGCAGGGGATGAATGTGGAGTGAGGCCTAGTGTCACTGGACAACCCATGTCATGAGCTTCATTCTCAGCCCTGGGCAAGAGGTTGTGCATAGAGCGCTTAAACAGCAGATCCTCAATGTTAATGCTTCTGAAAAGTGCACATAGGGAAGGTGTGTTGGAATTATGTCTACACATTGTCTCTGGGCCAACACTTCATGAAGTTTTGGAATAGTCTCTCATTATCTCCAACAATGTTAAACAAGAGGATATGCACAAGGTGCAGGGCACCACAAGTGGGTTATGGTTAAGTACTCAGTCTGTGTTATTTCCCTTCCTGCTGCTTCTGATGTTCTAGGAGGAGGAGGTTACAGGATAGATTTCTTAAGTGTTTTAAATAGCATGTTCTATGCTGGAAGCAATCAGATTTATTCTATTATTCTTCCTCTTGCTTCCTGCTAACAATATTAGATATTAACAAAATATGCAACAATGATATGACTAACTGATACTTCTTAAGCACTCACTATGTAGCAGGCATGTAGTTTTACAATACCCCACAATGCATGCACCATTATTATCCCCACTTTATAGAAGAGGAACCTGAGGTTTAGAGAAAGCCTTATAGAAAGTTTAGGAACGGTAACTTGCTTAGGGTCATTCACATAGTAAGGGGTAGAGCTCAGGTTTAGGCCAAGCCTGACTTCATAGTCTGAGTCTTTAGTCATCTGGGTCTCCCATGTTACTAGGGTTATAAAGTACAAATTACTGTGCTTTATAAAGATAGAAAAACCCAAAATGCAGTGCCTGTTCTTAGAAATTTTCATTGATTTTATGTGGTTTTCATACCTCTAGGTTTGAGAAGTATGCCTCTCTAAGGATACAATCTCTCTTTTCCCTTAGGCTGAGAGTTTGTATGGGTCCTAGTTATTAACCCCTTCCTACATGCATGCCTCTATGATGCAACTTCTTAGTTCCTTCCCAAAGAGGTAAAGTTTACCACTGCAGGTCCTCACTGACCTCTGGCTTGGCCACATGACTTGCTTTGGCAAATAGGCTGTTAATAGCTATGACCCAGCAGGGGCTTGAAATGTGCTTATGGACTTGATCTTTCCCCTTATACTTCTGCCATCACTATAAGAACTTCGCCTAGGTAATTGCTACTCCTTCAACACAGGTACCAGAGTGAATAAACACAGAGTAGACAAGACCTTACCTGCTGTGTAGGCACTGAGCCAGACAGATGTGTAGCTGAGATAGCTGATCCCCAGCCAATGCACAGCCACTTAAACAATTAATGTTTACAGGTGAACATCACTGAGTTTTTTGGTTATTGTGCAGCAGTAGTTATGCTCCCATAACAAAAGCCAACAATACATGGCACTGGCTTTAAGTCTAGACATCAGTGATAAGGTAACCGACATACAAGGGATTGTAGGTTCTTACTCATGGAAGCTTCAACCAGACATGGATGGAGGATGGAGTGAGAAGTGTTTCCTGCAATCTTTACGCTTCTTATAATTTTGTTCATTGCAGCTCTCTCTATGGTTTAGCTAAGAAAACCAACCCAGATCAGGTAAAAATCATAGATTTTTCAGGATTCCTTTTTGCCCCTTCTTGAAAGATTTCATATGAGGAGCAACCTGGCCTCCAAGAGGATGTAGGCACCTCCTACTTTTTCTAGAGCCCATCACTCCTCAGCTGATAGAGGTGTAGGTGGGGGTGTGTGGTCTTTCAGCAGACAGCTGGCCTCTCCCAAGCCCCTGCCTGCATTTGGAAGTTAGAAATATGCTTTGAAATATGCTGGAAGGATAGGATGACATAATGCTAGCCACCCACTAGTCAATTTGAGTTTCTTGACTGCAAATTGAATAGCACATGTGGAAAAAGAACCCCATTTGTTCCCCTCTGTAGGAACTTTGACTCCTAGGTTTCATTTCTTCCAGTGGCTTCTGACCATTCCAACTCTTGAACTCTCTAAGGAGGGAGGAAAGTTCTGCCTAGAACAGATCATGCCCCCCCTAACTTGGTACCTCCATCATGTCTCTAAGCCTATCTCAATTCTAAGTCAGCTCAGGTTCCCTCCCTAACCTCAGGCTCCAAGACTGTACCTCTCTGCCTCAGGATCATGACATTTGTTAAATTCTTAATCCATTCAAAGGCTTATTTCTGCCTGGTCAGAGTAATTGCACAGATAATTTGAGCTTAATGTGGTCAGATAATAAGCAATTTTTAAAGGCTATATATTTTTCATACTATCATAGATGTCATAGAATTCAGAGAGATATTAAAAATTATCTAGAATAGTACTTATCTAAATTTTATGTACAAACAAATCATCTGACTGGTGGGATGGGTGGGAGTTTCTTGTCAAAATGCAGGTTCTGACTTGGTAGGTTTAGGGTGCAGCCTGAGAATCTGTGTTCCCTACAACCTCTCAAGGTGCTGGTCTGGGGACTACTTTTTGGGAGACTAGACACCTCCCTCATTTTTAAACAAGAAAATTAAAGTTTTAAAAGGCTTAAGCCATAAGTGACAAATTCAGGACTACAGCTTGGTTTTATGATTTTTAGTCTGTGTCTCATGCCCAGTCTGTAAGATATCACAGTCTTGCACTGTTTAAAGTGTCAGGCATGAGCCACATCTGGCTATTTACAGTTAAATTAATTAGTTTTAGATACAAGTAAAAACTCACTCCCTCAGTTGCAGTAGCCATATTTCAAGTGCTCAATTGCCACATATGACTAGTGGCTATTATATTACAGATACAGGCAATTTCCATCATTTAAAAAAATTATATTAGACTCTAAGATAAATGAAAAGGCTTGGGAAAATTTCACCTTGTTCTTCCATTCCAGATCTTGATGCATGCTAAAAACTGACCATAAATCACTGCTGTCCATGCCACTGCATACCATACTTTCTTCTTTGTGGAGAAGAACCAGGGGAGTTGAGATCGCATGAAAAATACGTATACAGTGCATAATGGGGAGGGGTGGATCTCTAGTTCCAGTTGCTGGAGTGTCTTGTGGCCCAGCAGGTTCTCACTGACCTTTCACTTGTTGTTCAGGTCCCCGAGTGTGGCTGGCGACACTAGGCATGCTGACGTTGTTCCTGTGGATGTACTTCAGAAACACCTCAGCATTCCGCCGTGCAAGGGTGCAAGCCTGAGGGAGACAAAGGTGTGAGGCCCCTACCCCCAGCAGGTGTATGGAATCCAAGCCTTCCTTCCACTTTGTTAAGAGGCTCAAGGATTCCATGGGGGTGAGTGTTCTGGAGGAATCCAAAAGGAGAAGAGCTCTAGAGGCTACATCTGGCTCATAGAGACCCCAATTCCAATTTAGGAGGCTTACCCTTGTGAGCCTTCCCTTTGTCAGGTGAAGAACTGTTCCTCTCCCTTTCCATCTCAGATAAAATTCAGAAATCAGCCATCCCTTGATTACCTACATATTGACTTGGCATTACTAAAGTTCACTCTCAGGCTAGTTTTCCCCTGCCATTGGAATGCCTCTTATACATATATGACCACCAGTGTGAGCCTAGGAAATACAAACCCAGTTTGCATTACTGTGACTTAGACTTCAGCAAGGTAAACAGGTAAACACATCTATTAACTATACATTCCAAATCTAAATGGGAATTACCAACATTTTTCAAACTTATGTGTCCATCAAGTCTCCCTTACCTAAGTAACACTAACAAGCATCCTGTTGCTGGGAAATACTGATATTCGTAAAGAACTAAGAGCTGTTACACCAGCCCCTTTAAAATTCACATTAGCTGCGGGTGGTAGAGGGCAGGTTTCCTTCTTGTTGTACCAATGGACAAGGCCAAGGCCCAGGAAGTGCAGGAATCAGGGACTAACTCAGATCTAGAACTCAGGATTATTGACAGGATTATTTTTAGTTTCTTTCAAGTCCAGATATTTATTTTCTGAATTTCCCTAAAAAGCATTTTTTTCTAGTCATGAAATAATATAATGTATGCTAACATACTAATTTTTAATGCATAGTTTTCAGAATTAATTTATCTCCAGGCAAAACTATTATTTTTTAAAATTTCCTTATATTTAGCCTCTGATCCAATAAATTACATAGTGAAAATCATATAGTTACTTAATATGTCATATAATTAATACAAATATAATTTGAAAATGATGTAATTTTCTGGTTATATAAAAAATTAGACCACCAGGTACAGTGGCTCATGCCTATAATCCTAATACTCTGCGACGCAATCTTGAACTTGAGTTGAGGAGTTTGAGACCAGCCTAAGCAAGCATAGAACCCCTTCTCTACTAAAAATAGCCAGGCATTTTGGTGAGTACCTACAGTCCCAGCTACTTGGGAGGTTAAGATGCCTAGGACAGCTTGAGTCCGAGAGTTTGAGGTTGCTGTGATGTTATGGCATTCTAGCCAGGGTGACAGAGTGAGACTCTGTCTCCAAAAAAAGGAAGAAAGAAAGAAAAAAAAAAAAATTAGCAACACAGACGCCTGAGATCTCTGGTAAAAGCTTGCTGGTGAGTCCACAAATTCTAAAGCTCGTAAATAGGATAGTCTAATGGAGTCTTAAGCTAAAGAGTCTCAAATGTATCAACTAATAAACACAAATGGAGAGCTCCATGTTCTATTTGCTGGGCATATAATTCCCACCATGATAGAGAGTTTCTTACTATGTTTTTAGGAACACATGGAAAACATCAGACCACAAGATTTTTTCTTCTTACAAAGAAATAGTTTAATTTGATGAAGAAATATCTTAATACCTCTATGTAAAATATTTACATGCTCTACTTAAATTGTTTTGTTTTAAACTTTATTTAGTAGTAGGTGAATCTGTTAAAAATCATAATAAGCCCTGTACAGAAGACTTTCCATTTAATCTTATTAGTAAGACCTGATCACTAAGGGCTGTAACCAATACAAGTGTAGATACCAGATAGATGGGAAGAACGTGGGCCAACTTTAAAAAAGAATAAAAATAAACTCAAAGAAGCAGTCAAAGAGAGAAAATCCCTAATAAAAGAAAGGCAGTTAATTACAGAATTGAATAAAATCAATGGCAACATGTCGAGGTATAAAAATTCTCTTCTGTTCTTTCAGAAACCTGAGAGGAAAAAGAAAGAACAAGTGGAGGCTGTAGATAAGCCTGAACACAGAGGACTCAGTCAGAAAGAAGATCAAAGGCTGGAGGAAACCATCCTGGAGGACCTCCTACTCCACTTAAAAGTCTGTGGGGTGTAGCATTGCGCTTCCTCCCAGGAAGCCAGGGCTCTCCTACAATCCCCCAACAGGGCATTCCTCTCTTAATATAGAGAATAAAAAGTGTACTTATGGGCTAAAATAATTAATAAATAGGGTGTCAAGTTATTTCTTTAATTCTTGGCTTACACTTTGCATCATCCATTATAAATGATTTATTTTAATCATATTTTAAAGCTAGCCTTCTAGCTTTCGATCAAAAAATAGTTTTATAAACCAAACATAACTGAGTGAAAGCATGTATTTTTCTCAATTAACATCATCCACTGGACATCAGGATATTCAAATATGATAGCAATAGTTACGGTGTCTCCTAATTGCCTAGGTATATGGACATGCTAAGAGAGAAATAAATGTATGACGTGCAAACTTTACACCATTCAAATTAGCCAGTTAATACCTTCTCTATAAGTCTTTCCCTCTTTTGATGAGAGGCTAAAAAATCCGGGGGTACGGGAAGTCCATATGAAGCTTTGTGAGTGTGTGTTTGCGGGCGGGGTTGGGGAGAGAAAGAGGGAAGAGTGAAGGTAGATTAAAGAACAAGGCCTGAAGTGTGAGCCTTTGCATGCCAATGTGCTCTGACCTTAAGGAAGGCCTCCTTTTGTTCCAAATGTTTGCTGATGAGTGGAATGACATGGTCAATCTCTGCTGCAGGCCCCAGTTTATCTCGACCACCACACCAGTCCTCATCTCTCCGGTATTCTTGTTCTAAGCTCTCCAGGACACTACACACCTAATGAACCACGGAAGAAAAAGAATTAGTAAATGAACTGGTCAGGAAGTATTCTCTGAGGAACTTCAGGCTTCAGAACTCTGTAAGGGTGACATTTTTCATTTGATATTCAGGGCCCCTGGGGCATCTAAAAGAAGTCTAAGTAGTAATAGCAGTCCTCTCTCTGAAACTCAGGAGACATTATGAATGGAGATATGGATTTTAGAATAATCTTCTTACGGAGGTTGATAACATCACCTAGGAATAGAACGTAGAGTACAAAGGAAGAAAGACTAGTATTTGGGGGATTTCAGAGTATTTTGTACATATTATATTATAACCGCATAATAACTCTATGAATTAGGTAGAACAGGAAATGAGGTTTAAAGAAGATTCATGACTTGACCAATCACCTGTATTTGTCCCATAGTACATAGCCTCGAGCAGAGGTTAGGGAGGAAGTTGCTTATGTCATATAATTTATGGGCCATAACTGAACGACATCCGTCCCCTACTCTGGAGAAAAAGGTCTCAAAGTCCTACCCTAAGGCAATGACATCTCTAGGTTCTCTGTTATAAAATACACATTTCCTGCAGAGGAATGACAAATGTGGGTTAACCAAAAAGGTAGTTGAGAAAATTTCAGTCCTAAAAATGCTGAGAGGCCATGCTAAATGACCTTGTAAATGAACTCAGAAGAAAACAGAAGCATTTTGAAGGGGTTTCAGAGGGAAAGTTAGGCTGGATCCCACAATGAGAAGTATCAGGGCCCAGAGGAAAATGCAGAAAATAGAAGCTTGTATTCCTACAGAGACAGCCCTCCTCATCTGTGAATTCTGCATCTGTGGATTCAGACAACCACAGATTAAAAACATTCAGAAAAACAACAATAAAAAATAATACAAATAAAAACTATATAGTATAACAATTATTTCCACAACATGTACATTATATTAGGTATTATAAATAATGTAGGGATGATTTAAAGCATATGGGAGAGCAAATGTGGGTTATATCCAAGTACTTGAACAACCAAAGATTTGGTATTTATGCAGGGTCCTGGAACTAATATTCTGCAGATAGAGGGACAACTGTATTGTCCTTCGATAGACTTGTATTAGTTCCTTGGATATGTTCCTTGTCTTAGTTCTGTAAGGGAGAGCAATTACAAGTATCCTTGGCCCTCTCTAAGAAAGTAATTTATTTTGATAAAATATGTGTCTTTGGATAGGATGCTCATTGAGTCCTGAACTGAGGTGACAGATGTCCTAGGCAGAACACCCTCACAGACAGACATGCTTCCTATGTCATCAGAGAATCTGTTCCTGAACTCTAGGTGACTTCTCTAGTCCCATCTCTAGCATCACACCTCTGTTTATGCAAGGCATGAAAATGTGCAGGTTCATGTCTTGAGATTATAGACATGCAAAAACTCTAAGAAAAAGAGTACTTGAGATCTATGGCATGAAAGAACTGGATTTAGAGATAATTTGGGAATTAGAAGAAGGGAAAAGATTATTAAGTATAAACTCTTTAAGAGGTGAGAAAATAGAAATCCAGAAAAACAAAATAACCTTCTGTAAGGTCACTTCAGGGTTAAATTTCCTCACTGTTATTCCAGTGTTCTGTCCCCTTCACTATCTTCATCCATCTCAAATTAAAATGTGTGTATATTAGACAGGGATTAAACCTCAGTTTTTTTTCTAAAGGGATATTCAGTTGTCCAGCTTCCTTTCTGGAAAATACTTTTATCATTCTTTGAATACCTTTGTCAATAATCAACTGACAGTATGTATGGGTCTACTTCTATAACCTCCATTCTGCTTCATTGTGTTTATTCTTACTTTTTTTTTTTTTTTATTAAATCATAGCTGTATACATTAATGCAATTATGGGGTACAATGTGCTGGTTTTATATACAATTTGAAATACTTCCATCAAACTGGTTAACATAGCCTTCACCACATTTTGTTAGTTATTGTGTTAAGATATTTATATTCTACACTTCGTAGATTTAACTTGTACCCTTATAAAATGCATTGTAGGTGTGATCCCACCAATTACCCTCCCTCCACCCATCCTCCCCTATCCGCTCCCCTCCCTCTCCTTTTTCCCCTTCTTCTTGGGCTATCATTGGGTTATAGCTTTCATATGAAAGTGTGGGTGTTTATAAATTGATTTCATAGTAGGGTTGAGTACATTGGATACTTTTTCTTCCATTCTTGAGATACTTTGCTAAGAAGAATATGTTCCAGCTCCTTCCATGTAAACGTGATAACAGTTTATTTTTATTATATTTTTTTGCAGTTTTTTTGGCCTTGAACCCGCCACCT